>CM044010.1:9161792-9324564 GCA_024085815.1 Flaveria linearis
TTTTTTATTCAAAGTTACCTTTTTCCCCATTAGGCCATTTGTGGTTAGTAATCATATCCATTTTCAGGTTACCAAATGCACCAGGCATGGAGATCTATTCTATGTATGGAGTTGGCATCCCAACCGAAAGAGCATATGTTTATAAACTCACACCTGCAGCAGAATGCTACATACCATTCCAAATTGACACATCAGCAAAGGATACAAACGAGGACGGGTGCTTAAAAGACGGAGTTTATACGGTTGACGGGGATGAAACAGTACCAGCTCTAAGTGCAGGCTTCATGTGTGCAAAAGGTTGGCGTGGGAAAACCCGATTCAATCCTTCAGGAATCAAAACATATGTCAGGGAATACAGTCACAACCCTCCAGCCAACATTCTTGAGGGCCGGGGCACGCAAAGTGGCGCCCACGTGGATATTATGGGTAATTTCCAGTTGATTGAAGATGTTATAAGAGTTGCAGCCGGAGCCACAGGCGAAGAACTGGGAGGTGATCAGGTGTACACAGGTATATTCGAGTGGGCCAAGAAAGTCAAATTAAAGTTATGAAATATCTGACTTAAAACTCTATACAAACATGACTGTGAAGATGTGGCACATTATTAATCCACAAATTTCTGTATTGTGGGTAGATTTTTTTGTATTTGTAGCATGTTGCTTCCTTAAATAGCCATAAGAAACTTATTTGTTGTATCTTGGTATATGTAATCAGTATATTAGGAAAGACTAAGGATTTATATGTGGACGTTTTGGGATATTTTAAACTTCTTCTAGCTTATTACGGTGTGACAGGGTTGTACTGAACGATAATTTTAGTCTTTTCTACTGCATAACGTATTGTGTAATAGGGGTGTTGATCGGGTTGGTTAATCGGGTTTCGGGTTAATTGGTCCGGGTTATTCGGGTTTTTCAACATTGAAAGTCTACCCGAAACCCGACCCGAATAACAATCGGTTTATCGCTTTCGGGTTGTTCGGATAACGGGTTGTTCGGGTCGGGTTTCGGATATTAAACAATATACTTAATTTAATAGATTTTAGTGAGTTTTCATTTGAAATCTTATAAAACTAGTGGACTTAAATTATTTTACTTCTATAATTTATAAAATGTGCTTAAATATATATTTATATACAAACAATTTGATCAATTTGGACAATCTAAACAAGTGTATATATATAATTTACTTAATTATAATATGGGTTGATCGGTTATTCGGATTTCGGGTTAATCGGTTCGGGTTATTCAGGTTTTTGAGGTTTGAAAGTTTATCCGAAACCCGACCCGAATAAGAATCGGTTTAATCGGTTTTCGGGTTGTTCGGGTAACGGGTTGTTTGGGTCAGGTTTCTTTGGGTACGGGTTAGATTGGGTCCGGCGGTTTAATCGGATACGGATAAAATCGACGGGCCTATTGTCTAATGGAGGTTAGATTTGAACATGAGATTTTAATAATGTAGAGGTTTATCAAGGTGCCTTAGAGTTGAAGGTAACTTGTCCTATAGCATTTAGCAATGCTTCTAGCAAAGTGTAGGTGTGAGAGGACGTGGGGCAAATTACTTGAAAATAAGAAAATATGGCGTGCGAGCGGAGGGAATATTTAAGTTTTGAGTTAATTGCATGAAAGGTTTTTGTGCTTAGTTATGTTTTCACTTTCGAAACCTATGTTTGAAAATTATAAAATCGGTCCAAAGGTTTGTCAAAACTCAAAACTTAACACAAAAGGTCCCTTATGTAGATGACGAGTAAATTGATCAAAATACCCTTTAACTATTAAAAAATTAATATTTATGAAAGGTGAGACTCATAATTCCATCTTCAACCTTTAAACTTTAACCACTATTATTTACCAAACCACCACCACCACCATCTTACCAGACAACCACCGCTACCCCACCGTCGTCCCCCACCCCAGCCCAACTCTCTCTATCCCTTACCATCGCAGTCCCCTCTCTTCATCTTCAACCCATCACTACAGCCCACCACCATAACCCATCACCATCATTTCTTACTCACCCAAACACCACAAAGCATCACATGGTAGATATGTGGTAACTAAAGCATCACCCGTCACCACCATTGTAGCCCTGACATTAATTGGACTCGAGGTGACGACCCTGGTGTTGGAGATGGTGGTTGCAATCTGGTGGTGGAGTTTGGGTGGTGTTAGAGATGGTGGTTGCAACATGTGGTGATGGGGATGGTAATGACGTTCCGATGGTGTTGGCGATGGTGGTTGTAGACTTGTGGTGGTGGGGATGGTGGTGGCGTTCTGGTGGTGGTAGACCGGCGGTGTTTAGAGTTTTAAGTTTTCAGAAAATGTGGTTTAGTTATTTTTTAAATTTATCAGAAAAAGATAACGGGCATCCACGTCAGAGACCTTTTGTGTTACGTTTTTACAAACCTTTGGACTGACCTTGTAATTTTTCAAACCCGTTGACCAAAAGTGAAAACAGACCTAATCACAAGTAACTTTCACGTAATTAACTCTTAAGTTTTTAATTTTATATATGTTATGAACAACTGGTAAGGTTGCTGCTTTGTAACCTTGAGGTCATCGGTTCTAGCCGTGGAAATAGCCTCTTGCACAAAATTGTGCAAGGAAAGGTTGCGTACATCAGATCGCTTTGCGATCCGGCCCCTCCCCGGACCCTGCGCAAAGCGGGAGCTTCATGCACCGGGTACGCCCTTTATGTTATGAACAGACACTTAACATCTTTTTCGTGGTTTTTTGATTTATTATAAACATAATAATTTGATTTCGATAAAACATTAATTTATGAATTACTTTTTGTCATTGGTAAAAACTTGTATAATATTTAAATTCTGAGTATATTGTCACGACGTACTTATTTTTATGAACATTAATAAATTGCTTTAGGTTTCAAAAATGTAATCTCCTACGGATTTAAATGATGGATGATGTAGCTAATTTATTGTTCACTAAATGCATGGTCACACGAGTTCAGACATTTCATTCAAAGTCATGGATCAACTCAAGGATGTAATCTCCTAACTATTGGTGGTTCAATGCAAATTAAAGATCAGTACAGAGTGTTCAACAATCCTTATGAGATTTGATAAATGTCTTCGAAGTTATTCGATATAATAAGGAGAGATTAAGATATATGAACACTTTCAATAGATAAATCAAAGAGAATCAAATTAGAAACTTTATATAAAATAATCAGTTTTATTATTTTAACTTATAAGAAAGACAATTGTTGACTTTTCGGATCTCCTAGTCTCCAGCTATTGCAATTTCGAATGAGATCTTAAATAAAAGAAAGATGTTTGTTTCGTAAGAGAGTTGGAATAATTTGTCACACCAAATGCCCAATGACCCAACAGTAATGATGTTTCCCAGCCTAACTGTAGGGCCCCGAATCCAGAAACCTCACAAATTGGCCATTTTGCATAAAACCTTATGTTTAGTTCAAAGCTGATAGAGTGTTATTTATTAAAGCAGCGGAAATATGAAAATGTTAATTATATAAATAAAACTAAAGCACCAACTTAGAGTCAAACCCGGATTTGAGCTAGAATTTCTTTATTTACAATCATTATCTTAACAAATTTACTCATTTATTACTACACAAAACATAAAAGCTGGTTGAATCTTTACAGGATGCCAGTCTTCACCCTCCAAGTAGCTCCTAATCAGGTCTTGCCCTGAAACTTGATTTACCTGCCAAACAATCTAACATACATATAAAAGTCAGCTTCGCTGAGTGAGTTCTAGTTTTATATAAGTAAGAAAATATAATCTTTTATCCTTTCATATAATGAACACGCATACATCATACTACAAACATTACTTACATCACATTAGGCACGTTCATTATCTTTCATTCTTTCATTACGTTTCAATTCATCATAGGCGAGATTTGCACAAAGCAAGATCTCCATGTTGATTGGCAACGAATGTCATCCCGTCGGTACACGTTATCCATGGTCACTACCCCCGACGGTTGATCGATCCCCGTCGGTACACATCTTCATGGTAGCTTCCCCGGACAGTTGATCCACACTGCTAGGCACATAGCCCGCTCATGAATACGGGTCCATCATCATACATCAGACTCACATAAGTGAAGTCTATCATAGTGTTTGCAAGGCTTTTCATCATCAAACGGGCCCGGGGGTAACATTTGTTAAGTTCCACTTCTCATTAGTATCATCTTTCACTTAATATATATGATACTTAGCTTATTAAGGACACACGTACCAAGTACTAGTCATCATAACGCGTAACCGTATCTATTTAATTGTCACATTTTTCTTTAAGTCATTCTATCTATAGGCAATAAATATACGTAATTCACAGTTATTACTTTATCAAATCATATAACGAATTATTTAAAAATAATCTTAATTATAAATCATATGGTATGTATGTCGTCCCCAAAACAGTAAAGCATGTATAAAAGAAGGGGATCTAGAACTCACCTAGGTAGCCGGAAGCCGGAAACCCTAAGAGAAAATCCAAGAAGCATCACATTGTAAAGCCAATTTCGCCAAGCCCTCCCCAGCGAAACTATAGTTTCGCTAGTTTCGCTGGTCACAGATTTGAACTTCCGGTCATAAGATCGCTCTCAACTTTGGTTGACAAAGAAACATGAACTTTCGTTTATAACTTCGCTGGTATCTTCGCCGGGTAATGTGATAAGTTCGCCCGACGAATGTTAGATCAGAAACCATCACTCCAACACCCCGTTACTCCCAATGACTTCTTCCTCACAATTTACCATAACATCCTTGCAATCATAATAAAACCACAACCATAACCAGAAACCGTAACTATCATCCTATGAAGCATTACAATTATCATCAAATCACCATCGTCTTTCACCATAAGGATATCCTCCTCACTAAACCACTTTTACCCTCTCCTTTTTATGCCATCATTATCATTTTCTTGTCATGGAACCGTCACTAATTAGAAATCTTAAAATCTTCGTAATCGTAACAATGTCCTCATCCCATGTTACAACCCTTTAAACACGTTGTCCCCATCCTCTTTTAAACATCAAGATAATCCTAAACATAGCTAGTCCATCATGTACACATCATGTCATCATCCTCAAGTATCTGTCACCTTAAGCCCATGTTACTAATTCATCTTCATCATAAAGCACCAACATGAGCAACCAAACACCTTTATCATCAACATTTAGACACCATTAACATCATCATTCTAAAACAATCATCATCGTTATCTAACAGTTTCATCATCATCATTCTAACAACAACATCATCACCATCTATCAACAACATTATCAAACTATCACCATTATCACCATTCAAGCATCTTCATCATTATTATTTAACAGCAACATCATTCAAACCGCACCATCATCACTAAATCATTATCATCATCGAACACCAACCACATCCAAACCCCAAATTTATCGCAGATTACCTCATCGTCGTCGCCTCTGCCACTGACTTCCAGCAATCGTCTTCACCCTCACTGCTTCTGCGGTCGAGGACAATGAGGTCACCGGGTACTAGTCGCCTTGGGCGGCCTTCGGGTGCCATAAATCAACCACCACCGACATCACCAACAGCCACTGCCGACACCCCTGCTGCTATCACCTTCACCACCGCAGCCAACCGTCGACCCTTCGAGGTCAAGAATCCACAGCCCCGAGAACCATTGTCGACCCCCGATCCAGAACCACCACCCAAATAGTTCCACACCCCTAACAACAGTCGACCCCATTACCACCACATCACCACCACAACACCGTCACCCGAACCCCCCACCATCAACATCGTAACCACACTTGTGGTCGACCTCCACAGCCACGACACCCACGTCGTGCCCTATCCACCGCCGACAACAACCACAATAATCACAGCCGCAACCATCGTCAAATCCACACTCGTGGTCGACCCCATAGACAACGACGGCCGTGAATCATCACCATCTCCATCGAACCCACCTGCAGCCGAAGCCTCTGCCTTTGATTCCCGCTGCTACATTGCGTTTTAGGAGAAATCAAGACCACCACTTCGATCGGGGAGTTGAGGGGACTCGACGGAGGCGTGTCACATGCCGGCACTCGCCGGAATCGGCCGCCGGTGGCCGGAGGTCGGGGTTCAACCGAGAGGAGAAGAGGGGGAGAAATGGGGTAGCGGCCTTAGAAGAATAATAAAAAAGAGGTTTAGGGTTGTTTTATGGTTTTTCCTAAATTGTCGATTTTGGTCCCTCAAGTTTTCCACATTTTATTTTCCAGCCTAAACTTAACAAACTAACTAATCTTTTCGCGAAATAAAATTCAATAATACTATTATTAATATTATCTCGCCACTTAAGTTTATTTTAGAAATTTGGGGCGTTACACTAACTGGTGTGGATTCGAATATTAATTTGAGGAGTTAGAATAGAATTAGGTGGAGTATAAAGTTGTTTAAAAATAATTAAAAACTCCATATCATTCAAACGACAACAATAGTCTGTCATTCAAACAACAACAATAATCTGTCAATCCCTGATGCATTTATCAAAATAGAGTTAATTTGTTAAAGATTTATATTAATCATTCACATGGTATTAGAGACTTAGAGTTCTGGTTACCTTCTTATTCACTAAGTCACCCAATGCTATAAAAACTTAAGGGCATAGGATTCAATCCAGCCACAGGTTCTCCCTATGGCTACCTTGTTGCGAACGAAAGACCGGATCTCTATTCTTCCAGCAATCTTCTTTTGATGAGAAAAAAGAAAGAAAAGATTCGCTAGGCGCTAGTCGGGCGGAGGTAGCGACTAGGGATTAACCAGATTGGGGTTTTTATATATAAATTACAGTTTTATATATAGAAACAAACATTTTTACACGTAATTTTAATAAAAATGTTCATATTTATATATACACACACACATATTTGGCAAGAATTTCATGTTTTTTCTGGAATTTCTAAGATTCTGCCATAAAGTTTGCATCTCGCCGGAATCTGGCCGGAACGTCGCCGGAATATGGTCGGGGTGTCGGAATCTCGCAAAAACCAATGATTTTTGGTCATTTAGAACCGCTAGGTCCGATTTTGACCAGGGAGTAGAAAAAAACGTAGTTGACCAAATTTGACAGCCTGGAAAAATTGATCCTTTTACTACAAATTATTACCGATTAGTGCCGCCTAGGACCGACTACCGATTGCTTTTTGGTACCGATTAGCTAAAATTGACAAGGTAATGGGTTGACTACCTACCAATTAATCCCTGATTAATTTGCCGCCTAGGCCGATTTTTACAACACTGTCATCACCAAAAAACATACAAACCCTAGCCGTTGCCACCGAGTTCAAATCTTAGGCAGGGCGATGTGCCGTCACCGCCGTCGCCCCTGTCCCACCTTCATTTTCTACTTCGTTTCTTCTTAATTCATTCTATATTAAAATCAAGGTAAGTGTGTTATTTTTTATAGCATAAAATTCAACCATAACAAGTAATAAATTTGTAAGACCCCCTTTCCCAGGGAACCTCACAGTTGGTCATTCACAGCAAAACATAGATTTAAAGCAATCATTTACTCATATATGTATAAATATATATTGCAGCGGAATGATACGGTAATTTCAATTCATTACAACGCGGTTAAATTAAAATATAAACATCGTCTTTAACTATCAAAAACTATTTAAAGTCCTCTTGAATACTCCTCCATCAGGGATGCCAGTATTTAGATGCCAAGAAGCTTCAGATCCATGCTCCTATCCTATAAGACTCAAACTCTCACCTGTCAACTGATATACATACAAAAGTCAGCTTCGCTGAGTGAATTCTAGGTTTACTTTGTTAAATAACTTTTGCAAAAGGTATTAGCTTTAACAGTTGAAAATAATTACCATCTACCAGAATTTATCATTACTTGTTAATTATTACTCTTCTTTATCCGTCAATTCTCTGTCACTATCGGTGCCTATGATAAACACAGGACTTTATCGACACGCCAATTTAGGACTTACTGTCGTACCCAATCAGGCCATTATTGTCATGTCAATCCAGGCCTTACTGACCTGCCTGTTCGAGCAATTACTTTATCACTTTATCAGGGTGAGGGCACAACGAATGCAACCCTCCTTTATCAATTGCTTGCAAGGCTTTACTTTATCAAGGTACACGTTATGGGCCCAATAACAGTTCTTTAAGTTTCACTTATATCTTTAGTTTTCACATACACTTAACACATAATAAGAAGCAAAGTCTTAGTCTAAGCATTCACATTTCATCAATCATGAGAGATAAACTATATATCTGACCCTCCGCGGGACAGCGGGGGTTCGGGGGCGGCAGCCCCTGATAGCGGGGTTCTAGGGGCGGCAGCCCCTAGTGGGGTCCAAGGGGCAACGCCCCTGGCTGGGGCCGGGCTGCCAGGTCAGCGCGCCCGAAAATGATTTTGAACTATTTAAATGACACATTTTACTTTAGAAAATTTTATTTTCTTGATAAAAGGTCTTAAAAGCCGTCATCATAAAAGTATGTATTTTAGTATGCATATCATCCCAAAACATTGAAAACGGGTAAAGGAGGGGTCTAGAACTCACCTGAACTTATCCAAACAGCTTAAATTCTAGGTCACTTAAGCTATAGTCTGAATACTCGAGCTGCACGAAAGTTAATACGCAAAAACATCATTTTCTTCACAAATTCGCTGACAGTTTCGCTGGTAGTTTCGCTACCAGTTTCGCTGGCAGTTTCGCTACCAGTTTCGTTGGGCAGCACTTCTGCCAGTTTCGCTGGACAAATTCGCTGCCATGAGCGCCCAACTTTCGTTGGAATTTCTTAGTTTCGCTAAGTCTATAGGTCAACCTAAGCACTAGCGAACTTATCAGCGAAATTGTAGTTTCGCAGTAGCGAAACTGTAGTTTCGCTGGAAATCCTTTAGTTTCACTGGATAAATGAATAGTTTCGCTGGATGAATACTTAAATTCGCTGGATCGGGGCCCAGTTTCGCTGGATGAACAGAAACTAAGAACCAGCCCGTTTTTAACCCAAAATCTTAACTTTTTACGTCCAAATCCTTGGTTTACCATCCATGAAGCCATATCTACCCTTTTTACACGTTTTCATACGTAAAAATTTGACCTTTATGTGTTTCTTTGAAACTTTTCAAAACCCAAAACCCTAGAATCCGGGTTTGATCAACAGAAAGGTTTATAGGTCGATTCTTACCTTGTTTTGTTGCTCTTTTCTTAGGATTTGATGCTCCAATCACCCAGATCTTCAACCTTTCAACCTTTCAAGCTCCAAATCTTGAGTTTTCTCCACTTTCTCTCTCTACTTTCTCTCTCTACGAGTTTGGGGGCTAGGGTTGGAATGATGGAAGTGGAGCTGATCATGCATTATTTAAGGGCTGATTAGGGCCCTTAAACCCATCAACACATAGCCCATTAGGGTTAATTTGGTCTATAGCCCACTAATTTACCTTTCTTTCTTAAATTAACCCTTAAAAGCCCATTATTATTAAATGGCTTGTTTCGGGAAATTTCAAGGCGTTACAAAATTCCACACAAGAAACTACATAAGTTTAGTAGCAGCTCATATACAGTTTAAAACACCATGTATTTACGTGAAACTTATTTCCACTATTTTCTTCTTATTATGAATTATTACCATGGCAAGTGGATGAACTCTTTGTTAAACTTGTAGATAAGTTTACTATGCTACTGTTGGATCTAGATAGTATAGGTCTAGATTATTTGTATAGGCTTAGAACTTTAGTCAAGTCTTGTAATTAATGATTGTAACTAACTATCAGTATATATATATGTGCATTGAATATATAGGTTAACCCATATATATGTGTGTTGCTTTTTGTATGATGACAGACAAAATCAATATACTTGGTAGGATTTCTAAAATTAACCAAGTGTAAGAAACATCTACGGATGAACAATAATGTTAATCCGTAGATATGTTTCTTACAAGACCATCACTCAAAGTGAAGACTCCTACGGATGATAAGGATTGCATGGGGTGGACATCTACGGAAGACAGATTTCCTACGAAAGAACAAGACTCCTATGGAAGAGCAAGACTCCTACGGAAGAGCAAGACTCCTGCGGAAGACAAGGCTCCTGCGGAAGTTCAGAACACTTGTATGATTTCAAATATCAACAAGTCAAACAAGTCAACCAATCAATAACAAATCCCAAGAGATATGGTGTTTCCTTAACTGACTCAAAGCGCCTATAAATATGAGTCCTAGGTTTCACATCTCGGAGAACATAATCAAGCAATATTACGGCTGTCAAGCATTACATCATTGTGCAACCCTAGCCGCGTCACATCAACAACATTAATTCGATTGAAGAAATCATTGTTCATAGTTATTCATAATTATTCTTTTATAATCATTACTTGATAATTAATGAAATACTTTTAAATAATTATTGTGTTCATATTTAATGTGTCATTGTGTTTGTGTTCTTCAATAACAATTAACTCAATTAAACAGCAATTAATGATAATTCCGTGATCATTAATTTGATTTTATTTTAATACTGATAATTCCTGAATTGAGATCCTTGGATTCACAGGTGGTATCATTTATAGGTGGTGCAACAGCATTATAACCCAACCCATACCTATTTTTGATTCAATATGAGAGTTTAACAACTTCTCATATTACTGAGATGATAGTTGAAACTTCTGAAGTTTCACTTTAGTAGATGCATGATCAACCATGGATTTGGTTAAGGAAGTGGTCAGATGCTCAACTTGGGCTTTAAGGCTGTAATTTTCAGAAACAAATTTTTCTAAATCCTTTTGCAAAGAACTAATTTTGATTTGATATAATTTATGTTCTCTTAAATAGGATTCATTTAAAATCATGGTTTCTTTTACTTTGTCAGCCAACTGTTAAGCATGGACTCTATAACGTTCAACTTCCTCAACACAAGATGATGACCATAACCTTTCTCTTACCTCTCTGGCCATTGGAGGAACTTTGTTTTCCATATGAGCCATCAATGCTTGATTCTCTTCCAAGACTTCCTTTTCATACATACTCCAGTCACATGTTCCATCTTGAAGTATGATCAGCCCTGAATCCTTTGTGTTACTAGGTCCTGCTGAATCATTTGTTGCTGGTGGGAATGTATTTGTCAGCTGTGGTTGTCTGAGCAGAGATTTTTGAGAGGTTGGTTGCTGATGAGGTTGAGCCTGATACTGTTGGTGCTGCTGATATGGTCTCATCTCTGGAGGTGATTATTGATTGCATTCTCTAGAAAAGTGTCCATAGAGATTGCACTTGAAGCATCTGACCTTGGACTTATCCACACCAATCTTAGATGTTTTGCTTGCTGCAGCCAGATTCTTGTTTCTCTGGAGATATTGCTTAGCTCTGTAAGCAATCATTGCCATCTGCCATTGTAGATCCATCTCTTCCACTACATCAGGATGTAGTTCTTCCAAGTCTTGCTGGCAAATATTTGCTGATGTTAGTGAGCTTCCCAGGTATGCTTGAAAGTTAGAACTAAAAGCTGCAAAGGCTGCTTTTTGTTCTTCAGAATCCAATATCATAGTGATTGGTTCTGACTGATTGTTTTGTTGAGAATATTTTGCAGTTGCTGTAGTTGTATCTCTTTTCTCAGCAGATCTTCCTTTTTCCTTTTGATTTTTACTTTGAGTTGATTTCTTAGAGGGTTTAGAGGCATAGAAACTGACTTCCTCTTCATCATCACTCAAAGTACAAGAGTTATCACCATCATTATTTGAGATAAATGCACTTCTAGCATTTTTGGTTTCTTTGAAGTGATAAGGTGAGACATGAGTTCTCACACTCTTGTTTCTTGATTGTTCATCCATTTTAAGAGCCTCTACTTTAGCAACCAGTGTGTCTAGACAGTTGTCTTAAGATCTATGGTGTTCTTGAACATGGACACAGTCTGCTTCCAACTTTCAGGCAAAGTATGGAGCATCTTCTTGTTAAGTTCCTCAGTAGTATACTTCAACTCCAAGATGTTCATCTCAGTAACGAGTTACATGAATCTATGGAGTTGTTGAGGAATTGATTCACCCTCAATATGATAAAAGGTTTCATATTATGCTGAGGGTGTCTTTCCTTGCTTCTGATCTCATCACTCCCTTCACAGAGAGTATGAAGTATCTTCCACAAGGAATTTGCTGTTTTATAATTCTCACATCTGATCAATATCTCTTCTGGCAAAGCCATACTAAGCAAACTGTATGCTTTAATATCAATTTTAACCTTTTTGACATCATCAGGTGACAAATCTTTTATGCTGATTGGTTGATTCTTGTCATTATAATCCGGCCCAAGAGTGGGTGGAATATAAGGACCTTCAGTGATGGACTCCCACAAGTCAGAATCAGTGTAGTTCACATGATTCCTAAACTTGATTTTTCAAGACTTGAAATCAGCTTTTGTTTCCAACTTCGGTGGTTGATATGATCCACCAAAAGTACTCATATTGTTATGAATCAAACTTTGAATGTTAAAGTAGACAAATCTATCAAAGACTCATATCTAGTATTCAATTGATTTGAATATAGATCTAAATCAATCAAGCAATGAGAGAATGCTTGCTAAATGATAAGTCGCTGAATTAATTGTTTAAAAGACAATTAAACAATTTTAATATCAACCAAAACAAGACAAGATGAAGAAAGAATCAGACAAGCAAGAAGACATCCAAAAATCTGACTCATCTTCAACAGAATCATCCTCACCACCATCAAATCAAAATGAATAAATTAATACTGAAACTTCAAGATTAATTCATGAAGGAGTAACTATTGTAGACACATCTGGCAAACCCCAGACAATTAAGGCTTGGGTTGTCAATTCTAATTGATTTCTTATTCCGTGCAGGAACAATCATGGAGAGCTGACAACAAGTGGTATGTTGACAGTGGTTGTTTCAGACATATGACAGGAAACTGTTCTCTTCTCCATGACTTCAAACATAAGCATGCCTCTTATGTGGCATTTGGTGGGGATAAGAAGGGAGGTAAAATAGTTGGTGAAGGAATGGTAACAAATGATGTGTTAACATTTGAAAAAGTTAATTACTGTGAAAATTTGCAGTATAATTTACCTAGTGTATCTCAAATTTGTGATCAAAACTACACAACATTATTTGATAACACTAACTGTTACATTTTTAAGCCAGGTTTTGCAGTTCCAGCAGAATGGATCCTTCTTAAAGCATCAAGAAAAGGAAACACTTATGTTTTGGATATGAACAACACAACACTCACAAGCCATGAGACATGCCTGCTATCTAAGTCTTCAGAAGATGAATCACAATTATGGCATAGAAGGCTTGTTCATTCCAACATGAAGAATATGAATAAATTGGTGAAAAATGACTTGGTCATTGGATTACCAAAGAAAGAATTTTATTGTTCAAATCATTGTTCTTCATGTTACAAATGAAAACAACATAGAGTGCCTCATAAATCCAAATTAATCAATACTAACACTACACCACTCAAATTGCTTCACATGGACCTCTTTGGTCCAACCAATGTGATGAGCATTGGAAAAAGGCAATATTGCTTGGTGATAGTGGATGATTTCACTAGATTCACATGGGTATTTTTCTTAAAACAAAAGAGTGAAACATCTGAAACATTAATGGACTTTGTGGTCAAGATTGAGAATCAACTTGATTTAAAAGTTAAAATTTTCAGGAGTGATAATGGGACTGAATTTATTAATGCTGATCTGGATTCTTTTTGCAGGAATAAAGGCATAGCAAGGAAATTCAGTGCACCAAGAACTCCACAACAAATGGAGTGGCTGAAAGAAGAAATAGAACTCTCATAGAAGCAGCCAAAACAATGCTAGCTGACTCTCAGTTGCCCATCACATTCTGGGCAGAAGCTATGAATACCGCATGCAATGTTCAAAATAGGACTTTAATTGTCAAAGAACATAACAAAACTCCCTATGAGCTCTTATTCAAAAGGAAACCTTTTATAGAATATCTTAGAGCTTTTGGGTGTCATGTGTCTGTGTTAAATACTAAAGAACAATTGGGAAAATTTTCTGAAAAAGCCTATGATGGTTTCTTTGTTGGATATTCATCCACAACTAAATCATATAGGGTTTACATTCCAGAACATAACATTGTTGAAGAGACTCCTAATGTTTCTTTTGATGAATCCATGTTTACAACAACTGTAAAAGAATCATCTTGGTTATTTGATATAGATGCATTAACAGAATCATTTAACACTGGATATTTAATCAATGCAGGTTCTGCTGATACATGCTATCCATTTGTTCCTCTAAGTTTGAATGAAGTGCCACTATCAGCTGATCTTCCAAGAGCACAACCTTCAACTATACTACAACAAGAATTAAATAATCAGACAAGTCAGCAGCATGAAGATACATCCGGAGAAGCAAATCCTTCATCCGCAGTTCATGCAAATACATCCGCAGATGTTCCATCATCCGTAGATGTAAATACTGTTTCAACCGCTGATCCTAGGGGTGGAGAGGATGTGTTGAATCAACAAAACTTGCCAGCTGATCAACAATATCCATCCGTAGATGGTGCTGTAACTCCTATGGCAGAACAAAATGACTTCGTAGATGTTGCTGTTACTCCTACGGAAGAACAAAATGCTTCCGTAGAACTTTCTGCGGAAGAAGACCATACAGCAACTGAAGCTCAAGCTGATCCTATTGAACATGAACCCTTTGATTACTTCATAGATTCAACATCACAGCTGAATCCATCTGCTTCAATGGATTTCTCAAACTTAGAGTCAACCATCCCAGTTGATGCTATTTCAACAAGCAGAATTCATAAGTCTCATCCATCAGATAATATCATAGGAGACCTGAATGCGAGAACTACCAGAAGCAAAGGGGGAGTGGTAAACATTTGCTTGTTCACCTGCTTCTTGTCTCAGACAGTTCCTGCAAACATACAGCTGCTCTAAAGGACAATAGCTGGATTGAAGCTATGTAAGAAGAACTACAACAATTCAGAAAACAAAAGGTATGGAACCTTGTAGATTTGCCTCAAGGTTAGCATCCAATTGGAACAAGGTGGCTCTTCAAAAACAAGTTGGATGACAAGGGTATAATCGTGAGAAACAAAGCCAGACTGATTGCTTAAGGATATACTCAAGAAGAAGGGATAGACTATGATGAAGTTTTTACGCCTGTTGCAAGAATTGAAGCTATTAGGGTCTTTCTAGCTTATGCTTCATTCAAGAAGTTCACAGTATATCAAATGGATGTCAAGTGTGCTTTCCTTTATGGGAAAATTGATGAAGAAGTATATGTGGCTCAACCCCCTGGATTTGAGGATCCTGGCTATCCACATAGAGTATACAAGCTAGACAAAACTTAGTATGGGCTTCATCAGGCACCAAGGAAGTGGTATGACACATTGTCATCCTTCTTGCTGAAGAATGGCTACAAAAGAGGGACTATTGATCAGACTCTCTTCCTCAAACAAGAACATCAAGATCTTTTGGTGGTTCAAATATCTGTAGATGACATAATATTTGGATCAACCAACAAGAAACTTTGTCAAAGCTTTGAAGAATTAATGAAATCTGAATTTCAGATGAACTCCATGGGAGAATTGACATTTTTACTTGGCTTACAAGTTCATCAGAAAACAGATGGCATTTTCATCAATCAAGAAAAGTACATTCATCAAATTTTGAAGAAGTACAATCTTGCTGATACATCTTCATGCAAGACACCTGCCTCAACAATAGACAAGATTGTGCCTGACCCTGCTGGAAAATCAGTAGATTAGAGATTGTATAGATCAATGATCGGATCCTTAATGTACTTAACTGCCAGTAGGCCTGACATAATGTTTGCCGTGTGTGTATGTGCCAGGTATCAATCAGATCCAAAGGAGTCTCATCTGAATGCTGTAAAGAGAATATTCAGATATCTGAAAGGAAAACCAGCTCTAGGACTGTGGTATCCAAAAGATGGAGATTTCAGTCTTTTCTCATATTCAGATAGTGACTATGGAGGATGCAACAATAACAGAAAATCCACAACCGGTGGATGTCAATTTTTGAGACCAAGGCTTGTTTCATGGCAGTGCAAAAAAGCAAACTAATGTATCTGTGTCCACAGCTGAAGCTGAGTACATAGCTGCTTCAGCTGGTTGCTCTCAAGTTCTTTGGTTGCAAAACCAATTACTTGATTATGGTTACAATTTCCTTCAAACACCAATTCACATTGACAATTCAGCTGATACGTTCATCACTGCTAACCCAGTTCAACATAGTAAAACAAAAAATATTGAAATCGGATATCATTTTCTGAGAGACTGCTCAGAAAAGGGTTTCATCAAGTTAATCAAAGTGGACACAACAAATCAGCTTGCTGATTTATTCACTAAAGCCTTTGATTCTGTTAGATTTAATTTTCTGATAGAATCATTGGGGATGATTAACTTAGACTAAATCCTCAAAAGCATATGACTGTCCTTGTGTAGAGTAATCTTTGGGGATGATTTAATTTTCTGATAGAATCTTTGAGCATGTCATATGTATGGGAAATGATAGTACACTATGCTTGGCTTTCTTTAACTAAAACTCAAACTGAATTGTAACATTTTGATGTGTGAGTAGGTTCATCTTGAGTGGAAACTACACTAAGAGCATGCCAAACTAAATGAAACAGGTAACTGTCTGTGGGAAGTCCATTTTGAGGATCAGGAAAGTAAGTCATCTCCTGATGTGATCAAATCACTTACCAAAGCACACTATGTAAAATACTTTATAATCTTCTATCTTTGCAAATTCATATTCTCTCTATTTTGTGTGAACAAAGACCTGGGAATATGATTAAAGAGTGTGATCTTCATTCTCCATCTGTTTTGTGTAAACAAAGACCTGGGTTAAATACACCTCTGTTTTACGAAAGTAAAGACCTGGTGACTTTATGAGGATCACATCTCAGCTCTCAAAAGAATCACTTGTGATCAACTGTACATTAATTTAAAGAGCTTCAACATCAAAGCATTAATGAGACTGTAATATGTCTCAAGATTGAACTTATAACTTAATGTACATAGTCAATAAGTGTGAAAAAGTGGTGATTTGTCTCACCTACGGAGGACAAACTCTAATGAGAATTGAATGTGGAGCACATGACAGTTACTGATTAACAAACTTCAAAACATGATAAATAGCATGCCTAGTTGATACATTACTCATGTATGAATTTAAGTGGACCTATATACTTACAATCAGGTGTGCAATAGATCAACTATTATTCAAATAATCAACATCAGCAGAAGCCTAGAGTCATAGTATGATCCCTCTATATATATGCATGCTTGTATCGTTTAAGTCATTTGTTTAATTTGTCCTCTTAACTGATTACCTCTCATTTAGACTGTCATATGCCTTTCATGCCTATTTCTAACATAAATTTATGATGTATGCAACAGTTTAACATTAATCACAAATTTAGGGGGAGTAGGTCATGCATGAAAAATCAATAAAAAGCTGTGAATTCACTTTGAAGGAATTGGAACTTGAGCACTAACTTGAATACAGGATACAGGAAACTTGCTTTCTTGTACTTAATTACCATGCAAACAAAGTTAACAATGTCCAATATCAACAAAACTTGATATCTACTTACTTAGTAGATATCATACATTTTAAGTTTTAACAAAACTTTATTTTCCGCAGAAGTTTCAGTAATATTTCTCATCCGTAGAAGTAAAATTGAAATTTCTGCATCCGCAGAAGTTTCAGTAATATTTCTCATCAGCAGAAGTAACAGTGAAATTTCTACTTCAGCAGAAGAACAGTAACAATGTAACTTCATAATCGTAGGATTGGTAAACTACGGATGTGCTAGTAACATAGAGGTACTGCATTTGAGCTAAGGCATCCGCAGATGTTAAGGTTCCGCAGATGTTCTGCGGAAGATATGATGCATCCGGAATAAACTTGATATACGGAAAGGGATAAATGGGAAGTGGGCCCAACATATTTAATAAAAGAAATTAATGTGTCTGCTTATAAATAATGTCTATGACTTTAAGAATTCATTAATCACTTTTTCAGAGCACTTTTCAGTTTTCTAACCTAGAAAAGCGCACACTTCCCCCCTCATTCAAATTTCAAAAATCCGTTCTAAGAAATCATAAACATCATTATTCAGTAATCGAATATCAGTGTCGCGAAGGTAAATCATGTTCTAATCTTCAGTACGAAACTGGTTAATCCTTGATTGTCATTAAAACGATTCGAATTCATGTGAGTTACACTAATGCTAAACCGATTTTCGTTTCTATTTACAGATGGCAAACAGATTCGCGAAAGAGCACAATGTGTGCGCATTCCTGAATGCTGATGATCCTGCTTCTGAAGGATGTCGAGATATCATCAGATATCTTCGACGGTCAAGGCTCTTCTATGCCTTGACGGCAGAGCCTGTGATTCATTAAGCTCACATTATCGACTTCTGGAATACGGCTCGAGTAGAACCAGATGGTGACGAAGAAGTGATTGTTGCTGATATACTATCTGAAAGAATACGGATCAATGAACGCACGATAAGAAGATCACTCGAGTTGGGAGATCGAGAAGTAGGACACCCTGATGTATTTGAAACGAATACATTGAGAAAGTGTTCAATCTGATGGGTTATGATGGCGATTTTGACAAAGGCGAGATCAAGAAGGGAAGGCTATGCAAGCCCTATCGGTTCCTGTGCCACACTTACCTAAAGTGCATCTCAAACAGGAAGGCAGGAGTAGACAGGTTCTCAAGACACATCTCCTCAGGAATCATCGGGATATTTGAGGGAAGAACATATAACTACTCCAAGTCCATTCTGAACTGCTTGTGTGATCAAGTGAAACTACAAAGGAGTGACAAGATGTATATGTTCCCAAGGTTCCTGCAACTGGTTATCTCCCAAGGATTGCAAAGGAAGGAGAGGTGTTTATACAAGCCCACTTGGAAAGATCTGTACTTAACAAGATCAGTGGCAAATATCAAGGTGAAGATATGCCAATGTTTGATCACGTTGTGGATGCACAGGCTGACATATCACAAGAACTGATATGGATAGATGAACAAGCAGAGACATCTGCTGATTCTGAACAAGCATCACATCCACCTGGCCAAACACCCCCTCACCAACCACAATCACCAGCCAGCATAAACACTAAACCCATCTCACCCACTCATCACCATGTATCCCCACAACAAATATCATCATCATCCACTAACAACACCCAACCTATCTCACCAGTACAACAAGAATCACCTTCAGTTTCTCTCCCATCCTCACATAACACACAACCACCTTCTCCAATTCAAATCCAATCTCCTCTTCATCCACTCCCTGATACACCAAAACAACCATCCCCGGAAAGTGATAACACTGAACCCATTGACATAATTGTGTCTCTAAACTCTGTTCACACAAGGGAGACTGAGTTGATGTCTCAAGCAAGCACCATTCCTGTTTCAGTTACACATTCTGAGGATCAAGTGTTGTCTGAGCACACTGCTCCAGTGTCTCCAATTGAAAATCAGCAACATGTGAATTTGCAACAGCTTGAACATCAGGAAGAATAAGAGTTTGAGGTGGATGTGATTGCTTACCATGAGGATGATCTAAGTGATAATGACATCCCTGTCAGCAAAAGCTATTTGGTTGCTGAGTACAATAAATTGGTACTCAAATCAAATAAGAGAAAACAAAGAATACAAGAGCTGAAAGGAATCATCAAAGAGAAGGATGAAGAACTGATAAAGCAAGAAGCCAGACTGAAAAGGCTTAGACTAGATGCGGAAAGTAACAATGAAGTGATTGATGCTCTGCTCAAACATGAACAAGAACTGCAAGAAGCTGTGAAGTATGAGAAAGATGAAAAGGGGTAGCTGACTTCTAGAGTAGAGCATATGACTGATGAAGTATCCGCAAAAGATAAGTTGATCAAGGAAAAAGATGAAGAAATTAATCAGCTGAAAATGAAACTCAGTGCATTGGAATCAAGGGCTGCCCCAAGTATTAAACAAACTCAACAATCCTCTGAAGCCTCAAAGAAACTTATTCTTTACTCTCGAAAGAGAAAATACTTGGGTGCTACTGAACAAAAGGTGATCAATGTAGAAGATACCCCTGAAAAGCCAAAGCACACCTCTCCCAAACACACTCCTTCAGTAGACCTGTCTACTGTGAAGTCGAGTTCAAACAAAGAGAGTGAGAGTGATGAAGAATGGGAAGATCTGACTAAGATGGATTCCCAAACTGATCAAAAGGAATCAATGGCCGATGATCTTCTAACAACTGAAGATATTATGGAAGAGAGGCCTGAATCAACTATGTTTATGACCCTCATAAACCATGGTTTCCCATATGACATGGTGGAGAGGATGAACTTGACTGAGATGAAGAATCTTTTAAAAGAGTTTGAGCTTGCAAGATTTATACTACCAAACTGTGACTATGAAGCATTCACCATCTTTCAATCAGTTGAGAAGATTAAGAAAGAGTTGGGCCACTGTGACACAGCCAAACTGAGCAAGTATAATATGACCTGCTGGTTACAAGGCCATAACTACAAACCACATGAGCTAAAAAGGAGAACAACTGGTGAACTGCGGAGGATGATGGAGCATGTCATGGCAGCAGAACTTGAAACTGGTGTTAAATTCAGAACTGCAGCTCCAAATCCATCCCATGAACAACAAAGCAAATTATCTGCTGATCCTGTAACTGTTGAATCCAAGGATCAACACACAGAGAAAGACAAAACTAATCAGAGAACCAAGAGAAGTCATCCCAGGAAAAGTGTGGCCACTTGGTACTACTGTCAGAGAAATCACTGATCAGAAGTCTACACGGATTCAGCTGATTGATCACCTCATAACTCCCAGCTCTATTGAAGAAAACAGGATTATGGCCTGGAAATATGATCAAGAGTGGGATTGTGCTGTTATCAAAAGAACATCAGGAAGAGTTGAATACTTCCATGATGTGTTTCAGTACTATGCTTACCTGAGAGTGATCTCAAAGACCTACAAAGCCTCACCATTACAAATTACCCAATACACCCAAGAGGCAGAGACTTCTCAACCATTATAGGTAAGCTGAAAACAAAATTCAAAGATGATGTGCTAGCTGAAGCTAAGAGAGAGGATAATAAGCACAGAAGGAGAATTAAAGGGGTTAGAAGATACAAGTCCAATGCCTCAGAATCCGTAGATGATGAATTCTTAAAAGGGTTGGATACAACAATAGGAAATCAGCAGCAATCAAGTGCATTGAATGGACTCAATACATATTCCCTATAACTGAATGGGGATATGTAGAGAGAACAAAAGAACTTTTGCTACTGAGGAATGCAGAGAACAAAAAGGCTAATAGGATCAGGATTTTTGATCCTGTGAAAATCAAGCTACTTCATCCCAGCTACACCTCATATCTGCATGACAAATTCTTTCCTAAGCTGAGTGATGAACAAGCTCAAAATGACCTGTTCCTGCATGTTCATGTGATCCAGGTGATTGACAAACTTCATGCAAAAGCCTACAAAAGAAGAAGACATAATGCTGGATTGCTGAAAGGAACAACATATGATGAAGTAACAGAACTCCGACTCTCTGAACAAGATGAGCTAGAAGTGGTGAAGAATGACAAAGCATTAGAAACACTCACTACATAGGAGGATGTTCTGGGACTAAGCTTTGAGACTCTGAAGAAGATCAGCAAGATGAAGATCAAGTACAAGTATGATGATCAAAAGACTGCTGTATCTTACTTCTACAACAAAATCATATCAAGAGTCAAAGAGCTTGCAGTTTTGAAGGACTGATTACAAGGATCTAAGCCTAAGGGGGAGTATTGTTGGATCTAGATAGTATAGGTCTAGATTATTTTGTATAGGCTTAGAAATTTAGTCAAGTCTTGTAATTAATGATTGTAACTAACTATCAGTATATATATATATGTGTATTGAATATATAGGTTAACCCATATATATATGTGTTGCTTTTTGTATGATGACAGACAAAATCAATATACTTGGTAGGATTTCTGAAATTAACCAAGTGTAAGAAACATCTACGGATGAACAATAATGTTAATCCGTAGATATGTTTCTTGAAAGACCACCACTCAAAGTGAAGACTCCTACGGATGATAAGGATTGCATGGAGTGGACATCTACGGAAGACAAATTTCCTACGGAAGAACAAGACTTCTACGGAAGAGCAAGACTCCTACGGAAGAGCAAGACTCCTACGGAAGACAAGGCTCCTGCGGAAGACAAGGCTCCTGCAGAAGTTCAGAACACTTGTACGATTTCAAATATCAACAAGTCAAACAAGTCAACCAATCAATAACAAATCCCAAAAGATACGGTGTTTCCTTAACTGACTCAAAGCGCCTATAAATATGAGTCCTAGGTTTCACATCTCGGAGAACATAATCAAGCAATATTACGGCTGTCAAGCATTACATCATTGTGCAACCCTAGCCGCGTCACATCAACAACATTAATTCGATTGAAGAAATCATTGTTCATAGTTATTCATAATTATTCTTTTATAATCATTACTTGATAATTAATGAAATACTTTTAAATAATTATTGTGTTCATATTTAATGTGTCATTGTGTTTGTGTTCTTCAATAACAATTAACTCAATTAAACAGCAATTAATGATAATTCCGCGATCATTAATTTGATTTTATTTTAATACTGATAATTCCTGAATTGAGATCCTTTGATTCATAGTTACTTATCTATCAAAATAGTTTACCTTGTCTACCAAAATGATTGATCTTTGTAGTATAAATACCAACTCAATGTAGAGGAGAAAATGCACCTCTTGTATACACTTTTATAAGATATACATTTCTCTTCTTCTTCTCTTACAATTCTCTTTAAGTTCTTAAGGTTATAACACTAATCTTGTGTTAAATATCGTGGTATTACAACACGTTATCAGCACGAAAGCTCCTAAACTCGAATCAAGAAAGTCAATAAAGCACAAAATCATCCACTAATCAAGGTAAGGGCTTCATTAAATAATAATATATAATACCTTATATTAAGAAGATGATTAAAATAAATAAAGTAAGCATAAATGAGATCTTATTATGGGCATCTTGATAACCATGGGACTACTAACAAACTAACTTTTATTTATGCATCTAACTTTTGATTATGCAACTAACATTTTATTTTATGTCAACTAACTTTTACTTATACATCTAACCTATTATTTATGCATCTAACTTTTACTTATGCAACTAACTTTTTATTATGTTTACTAACATTTATCCGTACTAACATTTATTCTTATCCTAACTTGTCGTTCTTATTCTTTTTTTGTTTTATAAACTAAATTTATGTTTTTATAACATAATTATACTTTTCTATTTTATTTAAAATTTAGTATCGATATATACACACACAACGATTATATAGCCGTTATAAACGGTTATATAGCCGTTGTACATAACCGTTACAAACGGTTATAATTTAAACTATAAATTGACCACCATCGATCTATTTTCAATAAACAGATTATCTCTTTTCTTAAGTTTATCCAAGGCAATCTTTCAAAGATGATATATCCGTTTTAGTACTAGCAACCATAATGCTTATTTTAATTCTTATCCCCATTGCTGAACTTTCACCTGAAGAATTTAAACTTTTCTTATTTCTGTATTTGTTTATAGCTCTACCACTTTATTGTATCACGATGTTTATTGATATATATGGATTCTAATAATTATCTTACTATTTGCTTAATTCTTGTTTAGAAAACAAAATGTCGAACATTGCAAAAGTCGAATTTGAAGCTCTTAATGTCAATGGAGAAAACTATATGCCGTGGACGGCCCATATAAAACGACATCTAAAATCCATGGGCGTGTTAGAAACCATATAAGAGGGGAATGCTTGCTCTGAACAAAACAAAGCGAAAGCTGACGTCTTTTTACATAAACATATTGATGAAATGCTACAATTTGAATATTCAAATTGTGAAGATCCGTATGTTTTATGGAAAGATTTACAAAGCAGATTTGATCACCAAAGGGAAGTTCTACTTCCCACTGCTAGAGATGAATGGAACAATCTCAGGTTCCAAGATTTTAAAAAGGTAAACGAGTACACATCTACTTTGTTCGGAATCTGCTCGACTCTCAGATTCTGTGGGCAAAAAGTAACCGAGGAAGATATGTTGGAGAAAACTTTCTCCACATTTCATGCATCAAATATAAACTGCAACAACAATACAGGTTGCAAAAATTTAAAAGATATTCTGATTTGAATTCATTTCTCCTCGTAGCAGAAAAGAATAATGAGCTTTTGATGAAAAATCATCAAGCTCGTCCCACGGGATTATTAGCAATTCCAGAAATAAATGTTGCTACTAAAAAACTCTGGAAGAAAGTGGGGACGAGGTCGTGGTCGTGGTTCTTTTGATAAAAGTTACCCTAATAATCACAACCATTCTTTTAAGGGTAACATAACTACCGAGGTAATTTTCATAGCCGTGGACGTGGCCATGGCCGTGGATATGGTCGTGGTAGAAATCAAAGAACAGTCAATTACCACGCCCACAAAATAATAATTCCAACCAGTACAAAGGGAATGAAGCTGGACGGTCCGAAAACAATGGCACTTCCTGTTTTAGATGTGGTAGCACAAACCACTGGTCGAAGACTTATCGCACAACTCCACATTTGTGTGAACTATACCAAGCCTCTCTTAAAAGAAAAGACAAGGAAGTGAACCTTGATGATAATTTCACTGATCTCAACGTTGAGTTGAACACTGCAGACTTTGACATAGACCTCTGAAGCACATGTTGCTTGACCATAATAGTTATATGCAACAATTAAGTGTTTTTCTATCTTTAGTTATGTACTTTTCTTCATGTAATGTTTTCCTACGATTCAATAAAGTCTTTGTTAAAATATAACAATATCGTCGTTATTCACTTATTATTTTTTTATATTTTCAAGATTAAAATAAACATCACTGGAGCGCAAGATCAAACAAATGAAGCAGATATATGTAAAGCAGATAGTGGAGCCACACACACTATACTTAGATCTAAGAAATATTTTTATGAACTCAAACCAACAAAAGGAATCGTTAATACAATATCAGGCCCTACAGACCTGATAGAAGGAGTGGGAAAGGCTAATTTAGCATTAACAAATGGTACAAAGCTTACAATAGAAAATGCTTTATTTCCTTAAAATCAACAAGAAATCTGTTGAGTTTCAAAAACATATATCATAATAGATATGATACTCAGTCAAGGACTGTTGACAATAAAAAATATTAAGCAAAGATCAGATATTAGAAAAACTGCCAATGCTTCAGTCTGGTTTACATTATACACACATTAATGTGCCTCAAGCATATATGGCAGTTAAAGAAAAATTTGTGATCCTGAAACACTTAACTTATGGCATGACAGATTAGGCCATTCAGGATCCACAATGATGAAAAGAATAATTGAAAACACACATGGGCATCTATTGAAATATCAAAAGATCCCACAATCGAATAAAATTCCTTTGTGTACATCTTGTTCTCTTGGGAAGTTAATCACGAGGCCTTCGCCTGTGAAAATTGAAAAGGAATCACCCCTATTTATTAAAAGAATTCAAGGAGATATATGTGGGCCAATTCATCCACCATGTGGACCATTTAGATACTTTATGGTTTTGATAGACGCATCAAGTAGATGGTCTTATGTCTCTTTGTTATCAACTCGTAATGTAGCATTTGCGAAATTTCTTGCATAAATTATTAAATTACGAGCCATTTTCCTGATTATACTATTAAAAGGGTGAGACTTGACAATGCTGGTGAATTCACATCACATGCTTTTAATGATTATTGCATGTCTGTGGGAATTATTATTGAACACCCTGTTGCTCATGTACACACACAAAATGACTTAGCTGAGTCGTTAATCAAACGTCTGCAACTAATAGCTAGACCATTAATAATGAGGACAAAACTCCCTGTGTCTATTTGGGGTCATGCAATTCTTCATGCTGGATTACTAATTCGTATAAGACCAAGTGCAAATCTTAAATACTCGCCGTTACAACTTGTTTCTGGCAATGAGCCAAACATTTCCCACCTTAGAATTTTTGGGTGTGCAGTGTATGTCCCTATTGCACCACCACAACGCACAAAAATGGGTCCTCAAAGAAGGTTGGGAATTTATGTTGGATATGAATCAGCTTTCATCATAAGATATGTTGAACCTTTAACGGGTGATGTATTTACAGCACGTTTTGCTGATTGTCATTTTAACGAGTTAGTTTTCCCGGCATTAGGGGGAGAAAAGAAAAGACAAGAAATGATGTCTCATGGTATGTTCCTTCATTGTTGCATCTTGATCCAGTAACTAAACAACATGAGACAGAGGTTCAAAAGATAATACACCTGCAAGAAATTGCAAATCAATTACCTGATGCATTTACTGATACAAACAGAGTTACTGATCTCATATACCAGCTGCTAGTGCTCCAGCTCAAGTTGAGATTACAAATAAGCAAATAGAGAACACAATGGCTCATGAGTCTCAGAGACGTTTGAAACGAGGAAGACCAATCGATTCCAAGGATAAAAATCCTCGAAAGAGAAAAACTCATGAAAAAGAAGTTGACCATAAAGTGAATGACCTTGATGCAACGTTAAATACCCAAAACTCTTATGAGGAGGATTTGGATGAAAATAACAAAGAAATGTCAATTAACTATGGTCATACACATATTTTACGGAATCGAGATGAAATGGAAAGTATTGATGAAATATTTTCTTATTCCGTAGCAAGTGACATCATGAGTGGAGTTGATGATCCAGAACCAAAATCAGTTAGTGACTGTCAAAATAGACATGATTAGGATAAATGGAAAGGAGCTATGCAAGCTGAATTAGATTCACTTAACAAATGAAAGGTTTTTGGACCTATTGTTATTACTCCGATGGATGTAAAGCCTGTAGGGTATAAATGGGTTTTTGTACGAAAACGAAATGAGAAAAATGAAGTTACAAGATATAAAGCTAGACTTGTAGCTCAAGGTTTTTCACAAAGGCCAGGAATTGATTATGAGGAAACATACTCCGCTGTTATGGATGCAATAACCTTTAGATACTTAATCAGCTTAGCAGTCTCTACAAATTTAGAGATGCGTCTTATGGATGTTGTCACAGCTTACTTGTATGGATCACTAGATACTGACATCTATATGAAAATTCCTGAAGGCTTTAAATTCCTCGAAGCATTAAGCTCAAAGCCTAAGGAAATGTATTCCATTAAATTACAAAGATCCTTGTATGGACTCAAACAATCTGGAAGGATGTGGTTCAACCGTTTGAGTGATTATTTAACAAGTAAAGGATACACAAGTAACCTTATTTGTCTATGTGTCTTCATTAAGAAGACAACATCAGGATATGTGATCATAGCTGTGTGTGTTGATTATCTAAATATAATTAGAACGCAAAAGGAAATTAATGAAGCAATTGCTCTTTTAAAGAAAGAATTTGAAATGAAAGACCTTGGAAAAACCAAATATTGTCTTGGTTTGCAGATTGATCATATGCATAATGGAATACTTGTACATCAGTCAACTTATACTGAGAAACTCTTAAAGCGTTTCAATATGGACAAAGCAAATCCTTAAGCACACCGATGGTTGTTAGATCACTCAATGTTGATAATGATCCATTCCGTCCTTGTAAAGATAATAAAGAGGTTCTTGGTCCAGAGATACCATATCTCAGTGCAATTGGAGCTCTTATGTATCTTACTAACTGTACGAGACCTGACATTTCTTTTACAGTTAATTTGTTAGCAAGATTTAGTTCAGCTCCTACTAAAAGACATTGTAATGGGATTAAACATAGTTTTCGGTATCTTCGAGGTACTATTGATTTAGGCTTGTTTTATCTTAATAATTTAAAAGAAGGGTTGGTTGGTTATGCAGATGCAGGTTATTTATCTGATCCTCATAAAGCAAAATCTCAAACTGGATACGCATTTAAGAATGGAGGAACTACGATTTCATGGCGTTCTCAGAAACAAATACTCGTTGCGACATCCTCAAATTATGCTGAAGTCATTGCACTACATGAAGCTTCAAGAGAATATGTATGGTTAAGATCTATGACACAACTCATATCAACTTCTTGTGGATTGGAGAAAGATGAAAATGCAACACCAATCTATGAAGATAATGCAGCTTGTGTCTCACAAATGAAAGAAGGATATATCAAAAGTGAAAGAACAAAACATATACCACCAAGATTTTTTCATACACTCAAGATCTATTAAAGATAAACAAGTTGAAATGAGATACGTTCAATCTAGCAACAATTCAGCTGATCTTTTCACAAAGGCACTTCCTAAAACAACTTTCAAAAAACATGTTTATGATATTGGCATGCGGCACGTGCACGCAATGTGATGATCTACAGAAGACAATTTGAGGGGGAGTTATAAGCTGCACTCTTTTTTCCTTAGCTAAAGTTTTTTCCCACTAGGTTTTTATTTAGCAAGGTTTTTAATGATGCAGTACTTAAACTCTTGAAGTTTGAAAAGTGTCATCCAAGGGGGAGTATTATGAATTATTGTCATGGCAAGTGGATGAACTCTTTGTCAAACTTGTAGATAAGTTTACCATGCTACTTATCTACCAAAATAGTTTACCTTGTCTACCAAAATAATTGATCTTTGTAGTATAAATACCAACTTAATGTAGAGGAAAAAATGCACCTCTTGTATACACTTTCATAAGATATACATTTCTCTTCTTCTTGCTCTTACAATTCTCTTTAAGTTCTTAAGGTTATAACACTAATCTTGTGTTAAATATCATGGTATTATAACACTTCTTTTTCTTTGACATTGTAAACAATATTTTTACAATCTCCTTTTCTTTTCGTCTCCCGCACAACTAAACAATGTTCAAAGTGTTTCATTTTTTGATATAAACAACTAACTTAAAACCTTTGTGTGTACACACAAACAACCTTAATTTTTCTAGTCTTAATACATAATACTTGTTACTTACAATAATTTATATATTTGTAATTTCAATATTTCTTGGTATTGTAGTTGCCATAAAAGAAAATATATTAAGTATATATTAGGACTCTCTTTTACCGTTTTAAGTCTTCCAGATTCCATCAACTATATATAGGAAACGTTGATTAAATATATAAACATAACAAAGTAACATCATTAGAACACAATGCACATAAAGTACACAAACATTTTACGAAATAACACAAGTAGATGTTCAAAAATTTCTAATTTAACAAAATAATACTAATAACTGGTATTTATAAAGAAAAGTTTTCTGATTGGTTTTATACGAGTCATAAATGTATAGATATATGAGAAGCTATAAATCATGTCAACAATCTAAATTGCTACAACTAATGCAGAATCTTGTAAAATAAAGTGTCTTGACTAGTTATAGAATTAAAATGATAACATCATTAAAGTTTTCTTATACTTAGAAGTGATATTAGTTATTTATCAATCGATAACTCTAAAAGTTTATTTTTTATCACCCGTAACTTGATTTGCTAATATTTTTAAAATTAAACTGATTAACAAATTGATAGCTCTAGCGTTAAGTCCAATCGATTCTATTGGTTCACGCAATTGTTTGAA
Organism: Flaveria linearis; assembly: GCA_024085815.1. Lineage (NCBI taxonomy): Eukaryota > Viridiplantae > Streptophyta > Magnoliopsida > Asterales > Asteraceae > Flaveria > Flaveria linearis. Next base: position 9,191,460 of record CM044010.1, read on the forward strand.
AACACATCACCATCAAAGTTTTCATACACTAAGAAAAAGTTAATTTATCATGTCACGTTTAATTTAATTTTAACATCAACACACAATATCTAAAAACGATCTGATTTCTATATCAAATCATCATTTTAGTCAATCTCGTCTAGAAACCAAAAAATCAATAAATAAAAACGACAAGCATCTCCGATTTTTCATCAGTTTTCTACAACATTCACTTCACAGATGTTATACGACTTATTTACAACCCGTCAACCTATGTATTTTCAACCAACTCGTAATCTCATAAGAACAACATTAAAAGGTTTTTTAGAGATGATTATCATCATCTTATTATCAAAGAGAGCAAGCCCCACGCGCTTAAAGGTGAGCGTGAGTATTAAACAGGGGTAAACAAAAACCAGACCTAAAGCCTATGGTGGGTAAATTTGGGGAAGAAAATCATCATCACACACCCTCATACTCTTCGCTGGATTTGGGGTCTCACAACTTTTGATTTGATTTCATTTGATTTCAAATTTCCACCGAGAAATCAGTGCCCTCGATCCGCCATCACCACCACAAAGATCATCATCATCATCATCATCATCCTCTTCAACACGCTTTCTTCTCCGATCAATTCTCTTCAAGATCTCGCAGGTAAGCATGTTTTTCAGCTCAATTTCGTTTTACATGCGTCTGAATTGATCGAATCGTGCTCATGTGCAATGGAACTCAAGCGTACGTACTAGTGGAATGAATATGTTTTCCTGATAGTGAATTGTGTTATGTCGACTTATGTGTATGTGTGTAAACGTTAAAAGTAAGTGATTAGGGTTTTTTGTTTTGATTTGGCTTTCGTTTTACTGATTATGTGTTAGGATGTTCTGAAATTAGAAGCTATTTTGGTATTCTGGCTCTAATTGCGTGATTGTGTTTTTTTAATTTTACGAACCCTAGAAAAAGGCCCTGTGGCTGTGGAGTTATAGTTGTAGGGTTTTGAGGAAGGGATCATGCTAAGTTATTGTGTTCTAGGTTGTAGCTAAACGTTGTTTGTTTTTAATTAGTTTATAGTATACATAGAGTGGCAAATGACAAGAAGCTTGGAAAGCATAACGGTTTTTACTTGCATAAAAGGAATGATTGCTTCGTTAAGATTACAGTTTGCTGGAATGATTGGTGTTTATGTAATTAGTGCGAATTCAGGTATGGTATAACCGTAAAGGATAGGTTGGTCAAACGCGTTGCAATATTGTATGATGTTGAATAAGATATAGTCTATTGAAGCTATCCTTTAATACCCTTGCTAATTTGAAATACGACGGATTTGGGAGAAGATACAGGATAGGGATCATAACAAAGAAACACTAGGACCTTTTGATTATTGCATCTGTAATGAAACCCACTACAATTCGGAGTCATTAATCGTTACTTACTTACTTCACAAGTTTGCAGTTCACACAATCAAAGATTACAAAACTGTTTTTGGGACACACGCTATAATTTTCTTTAGGCTTTTATAAATTAATAATACACATTGATAATAATTATTATCATATTAGTTGTCGGATAAACATTAAAAACTACGCTAGTGTATAAGTTTTATTGGATATCATCCTACTTTGTTGTTATGACTTATGATCCTCATCCTTTTCCCATGATATCTAGAAAAATCAGCCTTGAATTTGAAGTGTTGGAGAAACTTTTCAATCTTTATCTACTAAGCGGACTTACATGGAAATGAAGTTTAAATTGGAGAAATAACATTAAACTTTCAGAAATAAAAGAACATGCCCTGAAACTTTCCTTGAGACAATCCAAAATCGCAGGTTAACTGCGTTACAAACCAGCTACGGATATTTATGAATCAAGAACAATAAATTTTGTAGGGGTCATTTGTGTTTGTCTTCAATTACTGAAAACCCACTTGGTTTGCATTTTCGGATTGATAGTAAGGACAAATAGGGTTTCAGTGAAGGATGACTATTGTTTTTACTACCTGACTAAGCTATTTTGTGATGGCTCGATTTGTGCTCCCGCTTTGAGTATTTGGAAGGCGAGGAGGGACTTATCTTGAAGGAAAAAAAAAGTTGTAAACATGGATGCTAACAGTTAGTTTTCTAGTTATGCTTTAAATACTAATTACATCCCGAGGGCCGAGACATTACCGTGTTATTTTGCCTGGATTTGAAGCTGTGATACTCACAAGAAATACATGGGGCAAGAGACATGATTTTTTTTTTGGGCAAGAACTGTGAACTAACAGGTGGAGGATGTTAAAGCTTCTGAGTCTAAGTGAAATGAAATGAACTATTGCAAAATGCACTATGATCATTCTGCAAATTATCAAACTGCAAGTGTCTAGGAAATATAGATCAATCATCTTTTGATGGATGCTGAATTGTTTGAAATTGGTGTGATATCTTAAAAAAAAACCTAGGGGAAGCTGGTAAATCTGAGGTGGATGTAGCTAGCGTACTTCCTTTAACTTCATATGCAATGGCTAAATAGAATTCTATCTAATTATACCTTTTAAATAGGGTTTAAATGCTAATGGCCACCACATCACAAGTTCAGGAAAAAACAACACCTACTATTATCCCTGGGGTTCGCAGAGTCACTGATATACTGTACCTTTAAGTCCGTATGCTATTAATGACAACAGATAGAAGTCCTTGATATAACTATATACAGATGATAGTTATTTTAGTTTTTACAAATTTCAATTACAAAATGACCTCTCTGGGACCTCTTAGCAGATCCTTATAAATTTTTTTGACAGACATATTAGATATTCTGGTCAAGAATGAACCCCCAACAAGTTGTACAGTCTAGATCATCTGCAAATGGATTTACTCGTAGAAGAGGTGAAAATGAAATGGGGACGCGGCTGGAAAATAAATTCCAGCCAGGAAAAACAAACTTCAACCGAATGACTAGTGCAGGTAAAATTTATTATCTAATTGTGTTATTAGGTTCTTTCTTCTTTTTTATGTTATTAACTTAAAGCTTGTTTAGGTGTACAAACTGGAAACAAAGGGGGAATTGGAAGCCTATCACATGATCGACTAGTTTATTCAACAACATGCCTAATTGGGCATCAGGTGGAAGTCCAGGTCATTGATGGATCTTGGTTTGCTGGAATATTTCATGCCACAAATGCAGAGAAAGATTTGGTACCTTTTATAGCATTTGTAATATTGTTTAAAGTAACGCATAGGCGATTATTCTGATGATATTATTGATTCTTATTTTGCAGGAATAGTCTTGAAAATGGCTCGTGTAACAAAGGCTGGTTCATCTCGTGGCCAGCAAAATATTTCAGATTCTGTTCAAAAACCCCCTTCTAAAATATTAATAATACCCGCAAAAGAACTTGTGCAGATTGTAGCTAAGGTTTGTTTTGTATTATCAGTTTTTTAAAATTCATCTTCTTGCTTTTTTTGTACTGTTCTTATTATTTATTAATTGGGAATAGTTATCTCTCTGGAGGGTTTTAGGGATAACTTAAAGTTAAATGTGTGTGATGATCTGTTTACATGTACTGATGAAAGCCTTTTATTTTATATTTGTGCGCTAGAGTGTATCTGTGACTAGGGATGGGTTGACGCATGAATTTCAAAATGATCAACCGCATGACATCATGATAGATTCTTCCATTTCTCTCTCCCGGCATGTTGGCTTGGAACGGGAGTTGGAACCATGGGTCCCTGACAATGATACTCCGGAATGTCCTGAATTAGATGATACGTTTGATCGTCATTGGAACAGGTTCTAGATTTTTTTTCTTGTTTTTAATTGTTAATATCAACATTCAATGAAATCAGAATCATCATAAAAACATTTGGTAGTGCAAAGAACCCATTGTGGTGCACATGGGTTAGTACAGACGGTTAAAGGGAATTAATTGGATAATAAGAGAACATTAGTAAATATGCGAGATAATGTTTTATATGTAGTTAATTTATTCACTAATTCATTTATCTCTTTTAGTTTAGTGATATATTTTAAAAATTATTAGGGGTTGGGATCAATTTGAAGCAAATGCAACATTATTTGGAGTAAAAAGTACATTTAACGAGGAACTGTACACAACAAAGCTTGATAGAGGTCCTCAAATGAGAGAAATAGAAAAAGAAGCCTTAAGATTAGCTAGGGAAATCGAGGGTGAGGACACCCAAGATCTTCATTTAGCAGAGGTAAGGGCTTTGCTCATTAATATCAAATCCCAGTCATTTTAATTTTGTCATATATAGATTGATCTTATAAATTTTTATAGCACTTTACTTTTTCTTGTAATTAGGAAAGAGGCATCCACTTTCATAACAAGTTTGATCTCGATGAGGAAACTAAATATTCATCCGTTTTTCGCGGGGTTGATGATAGTGGTTATGTTGAAAATGAGGACATTTTCGATTCACGAAATGGTCAAACCTTTGGAGATGTTACAGATTCTCTCCGGAACAACAGCTCTCAAGTAGTACCAAGTTTTCCAACTTTGGTACATATAAATTCTCAGTTATTATTCTATATTCTTGTCAAATAATGAATTTGGTTTTACTAAATAAAATACTAATCCGGTATCTAACATTGTCTTCTTTCCTTTTAAATAATTTAATACATGTATCAAGTTTGTTTTATTTTTTTTAATATATTTTTGTTGAGCCTAAACTATAGTGTATATGATTTGTCAATATTCCATGTTATGCAGGTTGAAGTTCAATCTTCTGATTTGAGTAGTAGCAAGGACTTCCATCCATCTAATGCTTTAGATGGTGAAAACATGTATGTATATTGAGTTAGATTTTTTTCCTTTCATAGTTATGTTGTTTTTTACTTCCATCCATCTCACAAGCCTTTGTTGTTCCAGCATTGAAAACAATCAGACTAATCAACAACATGCTGGTGATAGTTACACCAAACAGGATACCAAGAAGCACATGGTAAATTTTTTTTACTACCGAAAATCTAAGTACTTTTTTATTTTCCACCTGTTTGCTAGTATGTTTGTAGTAGTTTCTGACTGTAACTTTCGAGTTTGACAAATGCAGGTGTATGAGCAAAACCAGTCTTCACAATCTGAGGGTTAGTACTTTTATACTTTGGAAATACCAATTTTTGTTATGTGCATTGATGACAAAGGGCTGCTTGCTTTTATTTTGTTAATTACATTTTTATAGATATGGCCAGCGATAGAAGTGTTGCTGTTTGAAACTTTGAAGTCTTGATACACATAATATTTGAACTTATATACTTATGGACTATTAGTACGGAAATGATATAATTCTTTAATAATTGATATTGACTGGCTGTAAGCCTGTAAGTTATCCTTGATTAGGGCAATTAAGTTCGTTCCTTATTTGCAACCATCTATATAAGCACAGTCAAAGACACATTGTATTTGCTTGATCATTTGCGATTTTTAAATTGTGTCAATTCTCGAAAGTAGGTAACATGGAGAGACTAGTGCCTTTTGAAGATGCACCAAATAATTGTGTATGATTATCTCACTTAATTATCATTATAATTCTAGTTGGTTTCTATCATATGCATTTTCTTTTGTGATTTATGGTTTATTAATTGTATATATATATTCAAACTATTACTTCAGATTACATTATATGAATCTGTGTACCACAAACACTCGCTATTGAATTTATTTATAATTATTAGTCCCCAAAGTTATAGATGAAATTGCACACTCATATTTTATGTGACTTTGTGTGTTGTGATTTAGCATTCATCTCTTCAGCATATGCCCTGCTGGGTGTTTTTTCAAGTAGATTTTATATCACCCTTTGTATTTGTTTTTCTTTCAATAACACGTAGTCATCATTGTTGCCAAATATAGAAAGCACCGATAAAGCACTTTCAGCAACTGCTACTGCATATGCACCAACCAATACCTCATCTAAAGCTCAAGAAAAGACAAGTTCTAGTGAAGTATCATCTACTTCAGAATCTGGAAATGCTGTCCCCACTGCTGCAAGTAGGTCTGGATTATCACCTAGTTCATCAGTGGGCTCTTTGACTTCAGAAAAGTCAACGCTGAATCCTCATGCAAAGGTTAACACAAATTATCTGGCCGTCCTTAAAAATAAGAATCACAATGCCATACTAGTTCTAAGGGAAGAATTCTCTACTTCCCAGAGAACAAACCCATGAACTTTTTTCTTGCATGGTTAAAACCCCTTTACTTATGAGGTGTAATGAATTATCTTTTTTATTTAACGAGTGAAGGGAATTAATCACACAGAAAATGACCTTTATGTCATTTCTTAGGTGAAGCTATTTAATCATGCAAGAAAATGTTCAGGGACTTATTTGCCAAAAAGTGAAAGTCGGTTTGTTTTTGAACTTTGCCCCTTTTTCTAATGCTGGCGAGTGCGTCAATAGCATCACTGTTTTTAAAACTGATTATGATGGTAAAAACTTCTCACAGGTGCAAACAATCACATTACTCCTTATCTTAATAATACGTTTGGATGCTCTGAAAAAATATTTTTATTATTTTGACTTTATGTTTATATATTTGCAGGAATTTAGACTGAACCCAAATGCCAAGAGTTTTGTTCCTTCAGCCCCATTAAGGGCTGCATCTCCTGTTTCTGATGCTTCCTTTTACTACCCAACTAATGTAGCACCAGCCCCGCACATGCATGGCATGCCTGTTGGCATCGGAGTAAGCTTTAATTTATGATTACAATAATTTCTCTCTACACTTGTACAATTTTATTAGTTTTTTTGCAATTAATTTAAGTGTTATGCAAATGTTTCCTGCAATTAATTCAAGTGTTCTGTCATTTTACCTTTGTAGATGGGACCTGCATTTCCGTCTCACCCGCCTGTTATGTATGGTCCACAAGGAACACCTTTGCAATCCACGCAGACATATTTTCACTCAAATGGTCCACAGGTATGTTGACTGTTGAGGTTACACTTGTCTTTACTTTTTTGATTTTGACTTATTAATGGAGTGAATTTTTGTTTTTAAATTTAATCTTAATATGGTAAATGTATTGCAGTATGCACAGCAGATGCTTCTTGGTCAACCCCGACCGGTTGTATACATGCCAACTTATCCTCCGGTAAGAAAGTTGAATTTGACCCTATTCAAATATTTGGAAACAGATTTCATATAAAAAAGCATATAGATTAAATTCTTTGCATTTTGCTTTAAAACCCGAAGAACTATTGATAATACATAGAATACATAAGTTATATACATGATCTAGAGAGTAAGATATTATGTAACATATCTTTTTAAAGAAAGAGAAGGTTTATGATTTTGTTAATTAAATGTGATAGTTTGGACTTTGGAGAAAATGTTCGGTATATCTGTTCTAAAGAGGGCCAGGAGTTTATTAAAAGTTTGATCTTTATCTTGTGAGTATAATAAAAAGACTTGATAGAGAATATTATTCTCTATATAATTATGCAGCATGTTGTTTTAAGAGAAAATATATTTTAGATGACAGAGCATGGGTATTTAAGAGAGATGTATTTCTAAATTGAGAGTATGTCATGATAGCAATGAAACAATAACTAAAAAATATGGCGCATGTAAAAGTTGAGTTAAAAATTTAATACTTTACACAAATCAATAGATCATGTTTTTATGCATAATCTTGGGTGTGTGTGTGTTAGTGTATTTAGCAATGTAGGATGGAATTATAGTCCTGCAATTACGTGTAATCTGTATTTAGCAATGCAGGATGGAATTATAGTCCTGCAATTACGTGTAATCTTTAGTGACATACATACCTTTTTATAGTGTATTTGTGTGTTCATATGATTTTCTATACACTAGGTTGAGCATGTAGTTTTAGAAATTGTTGTTAAAACTCATATGTGTGTTTCCTACGAATATGTGTAATCTATAGTTTGTGCGTGTTTATATAAGTTCTATTCACTTTCCAGTTGCACTAGTTTTCTGTAACAAACCTATACATTGTTACCATTTGATCTGCCATAATCGGGAAAAAGATGACGTGACACCAATAATAGTGGCATGTCATCGTTTTTTCATTTAACAGGTAACAAAATAAAACTTGCTCCGTCAATGGTAAAAAGTGATGAAAACTTGAAGTTTGTTACACGCAAAACCCTGGAAAGTTAACTTTGGTAGATTTGTAAGTTGGGTTCTTTCCATTTATTCACCGAAACATAATGTTTTTTATTCTCATACAGGATATGCCATATAAAGGACGAGACTTTTAGGACGTTGAAACGATTTGAGTCGTTGAGAATGATCAGATCTCGCTATGCTGATGGAGAGGAATCCACAGGTCAATTTGCAAGATTTAACAGCTAGTGAAACATGAGGGAAAAAGCAGCATAACTGTAACCTTTGTTGATGGTCTCTTTTAGGGTGATGCTTTCTATCTAGATTTTGTGTTATTTGAACCACATAAATTTGAAAAGAAAGTACTTTTTCGACCCTTTTGTTCCTTAACATTATTGGAAAGTATGATTTTGGTCTTTTGACTTTTTACTGATCAACTTTTTCGTTCCTTGCTGGGTTAAATTGTCATTTGTTTTCTTCCATACACACAATATTTGTTAAAACAAAGACTAATCTAATTTATTTATCCGTGTCATTTTATTTTATTTATTTACTAGTTTAGAAACTTGTGTATTACACGAGTTGGATAAAAATATTAAATTAATAGTAATATATTAATATCTAGAAATTATAAAATATCTTTTTAAGATAAAACAAGATTTATAGTTAACTATTTTAGGTAGTAAAACAATAACAATATTTTTTCAAAATTGTCTTTAGAAATTGTTTTGTAAACACTCTAATTTTTTGTTTAAATATCTTTCCTAAACAATGCCATTTTTTATTTTCTTTGTATTAAAAATTTCATATTTCATAAAATTTTGTTTTTAAGAGTTATATTTATAATTATCAAAAAAATTGTTTGTAATTTGAAAGTGTATCAATAATCATTAGCATTTAAATTATAATTAAATAGTTAATTTTTCTTCTGGTAATGATATGTGTTTAAATCCTAGGTGGCGTCTAGGTGGACATGTGTAAAATAATAATATGTGACTTGTAGACATTTTGATTTATTAGTATAAAATTTATTGCTTTTGAACTTAGATATTCAATGTTTAATGCCTCGTCTAGCACTATCAACGGTTGAAGGGCGGTGGAAAGAAGGGGTTGGTGGGGCCCACCACCATAAATAATAATTTTAAATAATTTTAAATTAAAATGTTTTTAATTAAAATATTTTAAAATCTTTTAATTAAAATAAAATATAAGTATAAAGTTTTAATTAAAATGAGTTAATTAAAAAAAATTAATTTTTTTTACATTTCTAGTATTAAAGTAATTAGTTAGAATTAATTAAATAATAATTTAAATGAGTTAATTAAATAATCATTTAAGTATAATATTTTAAATTTTTTTTACATTTATAGTATTAAAATATTTTAATTTTTTTACATTCATAACGACTATTTTTTTTTGTTTTTCATAACGGCTATTTTTTTATTTTTTATAACGGCTATGTATTGCGGAACGATCTAATAGAACATCTCTGTGCGAATAGGGGGATTAGAGAGTAGTTTTATTGTTGTTTCTATCTATTAATTTTGTATCGTTGTTTTTATTTTATTGTTTTACGTTGTTGTGTTTTATTTTATTTTAATTAAATATATTTATAATAATTTAAATATTTTTATTTAAAGTAAATTAATAAAAAAATATGAGGTGTAAAAATAAAGGTGTTTGTGTGAATGATAGTGTTGAGGGTAAATAGTGTTTGTGGGAGGAATGAGTGAAAGTGAGTGGAAAGCTGATTAGGACTGTTTGTGGGAAGGATGGGGTAGCGTTGGGAACAGTCTTAGGCGTGTGGATACCTTAATGTATGAGGAATAAAATAGAGAGAAAATGTAATAAATCTAATAGAGGGAATGCTTGTTAAGTATGAGTAAAGTAGAAAGATAATATGATTAATTTAATAGAGAGGGTGGGAGGGGAGGGGAGGATAGAAAGGTAGTATAATTGTTTTACATATTACATACTCAGTTTAAAACAATAAATATCATTGAGTTCACAGGGATATATGTGTTTCAAGGTAGCATGCCATGCAATCATCATTTGGAGATCAAGAAACGATAGTATTTAATGGTGCAACATGGAAGAAAGATAAAATGATGGAAAATATCAAAACAAATTCATATGGGTATGAAACATGCATGAGAGTTTAAAATTTCCTTCAATGGAAGGAATTGTATTACTTTAAATTTACTTTCTTTCTCTGGTCTTGTACTTCTTTTGCTAGCTTCGTGTTAGTTTTTAATGATATATTTGCTTTACCGTTAAAAAAACATTTAAAACAATAAGTATCATTTCGGTTGTTGTTTAATTGGTTTTATATTAACGACTTATCACGACCTTCAACAAATAAAAGAAAAACCCATACAAACATATTCTCCATGACCTAATTTGTAAGATGTATATGAGTCGAGCCGCTCCTAAGCTATTCAAATTTAGTTTGTTTAAAGCTTTAATAATTGCAAACTTAAACACAAACAAGCATTAGCCTGAGCCTAAGCTTATATTAGAGCTCTAAAGCGAAGCTTGACTAGATTTACGATCCTAAGCGATCTACTGTTTATATAATTGGATATATTAAAGCTCTGATTTGTAGAAAATATAGAAAAAAACTATTTGGCAAATTTTATATATTAAAAACCTTCAACATTGTATGTCTTTTTTTTAAAAAAATTATTTGGATATAATAATTTGTTAACTCATAGATTTGTCAAAAATAATATGTTATGACCTTTTTACAACACATGTTAATATTACATTATCACTTTCATAAATTTAGAAGTTAACACTTTATATACATATTTTAAAAGAAAATAACAATCACGTATATATGTTTAACAAGATAAAAACTTTAACATATAAAAATCAATTTAGTAACTTTTATATTATTTACAAGTTAATGGACTTCAAGATAGCAAAATTATATCAATAAACCTTTTCTCTAAAACATAAAAAAGTTTAATTCACCTTTTATTAACCCTATATCATATCACACAAATAACTTTACTTCGTAGACATATCATATATTAACTCTAACTATGATTCTTAGCCTAAATGATTAAATACGTTATCTCAAGTCTTTAATACAATAATAAAGGTATTGGATTTAAGTTTCTATCTATAAAAAAACAAAAAAAAGAGTTTTATGTTGAGCAATGAGGTTTTTTCACATACAATGTTTTTTTTCTGATGGTGATGTCAAGTTTGGAACTGAGGTTTCATTTTTGAATAATATAGATGATCAAATGTGTTAATGGGACGCTAGTGATCCAATTACTCGTAAAAAAAGGTATTTGAACCTTTATATTTTTTCTATCAACAACATTATATCATATATATTTATTTATATATGTTAAAAACCGCATATCTTCGAACATGGGTTTTCCCGTATCGGACTCGTCAGGTACGAATCAAATATAGTTAAACCCCTCGATTATCATTAGATTCAAATCCGCCCCTTCATCACCATCTCCCTCACGTCGTTTTCTCCTCTAAACCCTCTTTTCTGCAATTCAATCTCCGCAATTCGCACCCTTCGATTCTCCATCGAACCCTAATCCATGGACGGAGGTGCCGCCAACTACAACCCTCGCACTGTAGAAGAAGTTTTTAGGGATTTCAAAGGCCGCCGTGCCGGACTTATCAAAGCTCTCACCACCGGTGAGTTTTGATTTGTGTTGATTTACTTGTGGCTTGTTCGTTTGATTAATTAGGTTTTGTGAATTGTAATCGTGTTGAGCTTTGTGATTGCAGATGTTGAGGAGTTTTATCAGCAGTGTGATCCTGGTTAGGGCTCTTTCTCTTGTGTGTGTGAGTGTGTCCTTGGTTTGTCCGGTTTGTTGCTTCTGCATGTCGTGTTTCGTTCATTGGAGTTGTTAATTTTTTTATTTTGTTAGGCTAGTGTTGTTATGGCTTATGAATAATAAATTATCTAATTAGGTCGATGGAGTATCTGAATTGCTGTTTTGTATGCTGCTGGTTTGTGTGTTGGGATATGCTTTTGCGTTACTGTTTTTTATAATTTTGGTTGTATGTGTTGATAATTGGGGATTTTTTTTTTCTTTCTTCAATTTTGTTAGTTTAAGTGAGTGATGAAGTTTGGCAGCTTAGATGTATAGGTTAGTGATGTGGTTCTACGTAGCTGTATTATTTGCCTTTTCGGGCAAATCTATTGTAGTTCAGGATTATTCTGTACTTATTACTTGGTCTTTGAGCATAATCATGGAGATATGTAGTGTTTCTTTGTTTGTTTAAGGCTAATTAATGCATATTTTACTGTAACTACCCTCAAGTCATTGCATTTGCTTATAATCTAATAGGGAGGAAGTCTTTAGATTCATTAAAATCATATTTTAGTCATAGTTGTATAGCCTTTTATGGAAAATGGAACTAGGTTGGATGCAAAGTTTGCCTTAAATCCTCCCGTATATGTCGTTCAGAGGAAGCAATTTGTGTGTTTGTCGGTTTGATGATTTCCGTTGACTTTTGCTTTTAAAGGAGACAGTTTCAGTTACTATGTTTCCATTTATTGTAGTTTTGAATGATATAGTTTTGCTAAATATGATTGTAAGATGTTCCATTAGGTTTTGTTTTCTGAGGGAAAGAATCTTTTTTCCCCTCTAGTTAAGAAAAAGGAGATGCCTAAAATAATTAAAATTGTCATAGACAGGTAGTTATCTCCTAGTACACTACAGAATATGATAAAAAATAATTATCAAGTTTTTCAATAACTAGCAAAAAAGTTGAGTAATTCTCTCTTTTTTCTAAATTCATCAAGTGATTTTCTCCTCAGTTTTTGTCTGTTTGCGTTCTGTGATTCGATGCCTATTCTCACACGTGTTCCTCTATTCATTAATCATCATATGCACTGAGGCATTATAGTCTATATTTGTTATTCTGTGACATATGGTAAGCATTATGGGCTTCCAAGTTCTGTCATGGTTTTAACTTAACCGGGTGACGTAATGGTTTCCTACTTCCGTGACTTTATACAACGTTTTGTCGTTTTATACATAATAAACATGTTATGATATTATCTGAGCTTCCTTTACACTGAATGTCTTTCTCTTACATCTTCTTTTAAAAGTCATTGTCGACCTTGAAGTTCATGTGCGTGTTGTCTGGTTTATAATTATTATATGCTATTTTAAAGATTTACAACTCACCTCTTCTTTTACTGTTCATATGGTATTTGCACTCAAACATTAGCAAAACTTGTGAGTCGTTATGCACAGGGAAAACCTGTATTTTATGGTTTTATAAGTTGACTTTAGTAGTAGTAAAAGTATTAAGTTTGTAAGAATAGCCACTAATGGTGGTTAAGCATCCGCTGCCATTTATTTTGCCACGTGGCAGCTGTTATTCACTAAACAAACTCAGTTTACTGATTAATATTTTGTATGGTAAAAAGCATTAGCTTTGCTTGTGATGTGCACATGTATAAGCATGTTTAGTATTCTAGCTCTCTGTTATGCTTGGTCTAAAGATAGTGCTTGAGGCGTGAGGCGCTCGAGGTTATCAGGTTAACGCCTTAGGTCCTTGAGGCGTTGTCTTGAGGTTAAAATTGGTCAACATTGGTCGAGATGGGGTCAGTAGAAGGGGATACGTAGAAACAATAAAAGGGATGAGACGATTATGAATGATTTACATGATAAAAAGGCCAATATGTAAATAAATGAGACGGATGCAACTTCTGGTTGTACTTGGAGCAATGCCTTATGTATGTTCGCTTCACGCCTCGTGCCTTAGCTTTTGAGGCCTAACCGCCTAGGAGCGGCTCACGCTTTTTAAAACCAAGCCCTTATGCATGGTTATCATAAGTGGGTCATTCAGGTTATGTTTTATTTCCAGTGTGTAAAAATAAAATAAATAAATACATAGTTTAAATTAAAACAGTTCAAATAAGTCATCAAATGTGCCCAAAGTGAACTTTTAATGCAAAAAAACCTCCTAAATCATTTCAGTTAAAAAGTTATACTGTTTTTTTATAAAATAATAGTTTGACATTGATATTTACAAGAAAACGATGAAAGTAGTTCTGGAAAAAAGTGCTTTAAGTCGACCCAACTAACCCCTTACCAGACCCACCAAATTTTGCCAAGTGTGTTATTTCTCGATGCCTTGATATATATTTATTTTACTGCTAACGTGAAAGAGTGCGTTGGGTGGGTGTACAGAAAAGGAGAATCTGTGTCTGTATGGATTTCCAAGCGAGCAATGGGAAGTGAATTTGCCTGCTGAAGAGGTACCTCCAGAACTGCCAGAACCAGCTTTGGGAATAAATTTTGCAAGAGATGGAATGCAAGAGAAAGACTGGTTATCTTTAGTTGCTGTTCATAGTGATGCTTGGTTGCTTGCTGTTTCTTTCTATTTTGGTGCCAGATTTGGTTTTGACAAATCAGACAGGTAAATCACAAATCTTAATTCTCATCAGTTTTCCTATTTAAAAAAATGCTCGGTTTAATAACGTCCGAAATGGAGTAATGGACTACGTTACCCTTGGTCGTTGATTATAGGTTTTGGATCCTCTAATACTGTGACTTCTCTTTTCCATCCCATGTTGGAATGTAGTAAAAGTTACAGCATAACCTAGTTATCTTTCTGTTTTTTCCAAATAGATCTTTTTCAAATGATAGTAGATTTTTTAAATTATTTTTTCCTTTTCCAAAGTTACTATAACATATGTAATTATGTATGTGTGTGCATGCGCACGCCCACGCGCGCGCACACTTACTCGCTCATGCGGCCGTGGGGCCGTGCACACCCACGCATCATTTAAGTAGAGCTGCGATAACAGCATAACCGTTTATTTTTTTGTCTTCACTATATCTCTTCAGCATAGCATAGAGTGTTTATGGGACTCTCTACTTAAAATTTGTTCCCAAAATGCCCCTATATATAATTATTTTATTTTTGAGTTTTTTTTTAACTTTTTATTATGTTTTGATACTTTAATGTATTAATAGTACATAGAAAATTATGATATGTATAAAATAGAGGTAAGTTCATACACGGTTTCTATATTTTATGTTTGTAAACCTATACCTTAGGGCCATAGTTGGTATTTCATTTCATTCTTAAAGACCAAACAAACATGAGATGGAATAGAATGATTGATTCCATTACCTTTCTTATTCGATTACCCTTTCAATTTCATTCATTTATATTTCCATTCTGTTCCGTTCCAGCCAACCAACCAAACAAATTCGTATATGCTATGTTCGACGTTAACTGCCTTTCTTGTTCCATTCAACAGGAAAAGACTTTTCAACATGATAACGATCTCCCAACAATATTTGAAGTTGTGAACGGTACTGCAAAGAACAACCAAAAGGACAAATCATCAGTTTCAAATCACAGCAGCACCAAATCCAAATCAAACCCAAAGGTGCTAAACCGATCCATTCATCCACATTTTCTCTTTTCTCATTAATAACAATTCTGTTTTTCCTGTAGCCACCACCAGCAGAAGAAGGCCTAGAAGATGATGATGAAGACGAAGAAGAGGAAGATGATGATGAACATGGTGAAACTTTATGTGGGTCATGTGGGGAGAATTATGCATCAGATGAATTTTGGATATGCTGCGACATTTGTGAGAAATGGTTCCATGGCAAATGCGTAAAAATCACACCAGCAAGAGCAGAGCATATCAAGCAATACAAGTGTCCGTCTTGCAGCAACAAGAGAGCTCGACCTTGATAATTACTGTGTTGATATAATAATATCGTGTCGTTAACTGTTAACTGTTTGTGAAAAGTGATGTTGGATGCTTGAGCCTGTTTATGCCTGAATTTGATCGCGGTTGGTGTATAATTAGTCTGGCAGATCATGTTTGTTTGATTCAACTAAAGGATTTCATATTTTACTACATTAATGTTAGTATGTTGACAAATTCAGTTACATTTCTAACTTTTTTTGTTTTTCATTCTGGTAGGTGCCATTTAGTCACATTTAAGTTTAACTTAATCGTGTAAGTTTACAAGTTCAAGCTCAGATTGGTTTAACTTGAATATAATTTAGCTGTTTATGAGTTTTATATTTAAGAATATAATTATATGAACTAACAGTAAAATCAAAATCGTTTGAGAGCTCAAACTTCTTTACAACTGTAGGAACTTCTATCAATACTTCATATTTTTTTTTTGTATATTTTCAAATTATAATTATTTATTTATACATGGGTGTGTTATTCATGACTTACACTGCTGTGCTCATGCCATCACCACAGGTCACACCACCTAAAACACCACATAAAACCAATAACCCCACCACACAAGCAATGCACCAACCACAATTTCCGGCAGCCTCTGCTGCCACCACCAGCACTACCATCTAATTGGGTTCCAGCAAACACTACCGTCGGCAATGGTCGATTTCATAGATCGTGGAGGTTCTAGTACAAAAGCCGATATTGTGATCCGTCGACAATGAAAGGGGGCCGATTTCACGGTCTTTTGTTGCTTCCATGGTTGATTTCATAGTGTTGGCCATATAAGAGGGTGGTTTCAGACGACGATGAAAGAATGTGGTTGTTATAGGCTTGATCTGGCCAAAGATTAAGAGATGGGTCATGGGTGTGTCGAAAATCAAGTGTGGTGGTTGCAGTCTTGCAGACATTATCATTAACATCACTTATCATTAGGCTAACATCACTTATCATTAGGCTAACATCGTGTATAACATGTGTTGAATAATTAAAAAATAAATAATTAATAATTAACCATTTAATTGTTGATAAAGAAAACTTTGAACTCAAAAACCCAAAGATAAAAAATGAAATGAATTATTAATTTAGAAGGTTAAAATAGTAGAGTTGACTGAAATAATAAATTAATCTAGTCCTACAATAAAATAAGGCAAGACAAAGGTTGAAAACAAACTAAAGTTGATAGTAAATTTGTTTTGTTTTTTGGTTGCTGTTATAATGTTTTACGAAGTAAATAAAATTTATTTACGGTTTTACCCAACAAAAATAAGACATTTTATCGAACACGTAAAGTGCATGATTAAATTAATCTAAAGAGATTCAGCCCTAAAATCGCTCTAAAATCGCATACACTAAACGAGATTCATGTTATGCAATTGAATTCTAAATCATGATTACACGAAAAATCCAAATTGGTGAACATGAAGGCTAGAAACAAAAGTTAAAACTATGCCCGAGCAAATGAGTAATCATAACACAAAATACCAGACGAGCTTAAGAATTCTAACATGAAATCAACCTTACTATCATTCCACTGCTTGATAAAAATTCAGTTTTGTATCATTGACAGAAGCACTAAACCTAAATCGATACCTGATATGAACCCAAACCACCAATCCTCAAATCTTGTTTTATATGTATTTCAATCTCACGTCGGTTCACATGTAACACAGGCCAGCTCGTTTTTACTCATTTCACAACCATATGTTTTATACACCGAAACATGAAACAAACATGTTTATAGCAACTCCTCTTGCCAAGATGTAACAAACTTCTCATATTAACCTCTTTCAATATAAAAACAGCTGAAAAACAACCCCAAAGTCCAAAAATAAACAAACAAAAAAAAAAGGAAAAAAAAAACAGAAATCACATGCTCTTCAGCCTCCACCACCCAAATCCAATACCAACAAAATCTTAACTGTCATCTCATTCTCAAATCTCAATACCCACGCTACCAGTACCAAGTACCAACATCTTAAAAAAAACAAATATCATAAATCACAAAATACAAATTAATAAATAAATAAATAAACATATTTAATACCGATAACTTCTACTTGGGCCTGGTCCTGGGCCCGGGCCCAGATTCGACATTCTGTTCCCTTGATTTTCCTTAAAAGAATTAATTTTCTCCAACTTAAGCCCAGCCCGAAACCTCTCAATAAACTTATCGGCTTTTGTGTTCACGTCGGGGCTTGGGCAGAACGCCGGCGACGCCACGGCGGACGACGGCGACTGAGCGCCGTCGCCGTCCGGCGACACGCTGCCGGAGCTCAGGGCACTTTGCACCCTGACGTAATCACCCTCCACCGTGAACTTCCAATCCGGCATCTTGAATGGTGGCATCGGCGGCGGCGGAGGAATCCGGCTTAGCGGAGATTCGCAGCCGCTTGAGCTGTCGTCAATGCTGTTGAGAAACATCTTTACTGGCGCTCGAGGGTTATCCGTCACGAAAGGTGCAACGCGCGTGACGGTGGGTTTTGGTGCACGCGCCGCCGTGCGCGGCGGCGGAGGGGGTACCGGAGGAGCTGTAGGAGGTGTGGATGATGTGGGTTTCTTTCGTCGGTCTTTTTTAGATGTGAATAAGTTGTTGAGTATTGACGGTGGTGGTGGTGGTGGTGGAGGCGGCGGCGGTGGTGGTGATGGTGGTGGTTGATGAAATTTCACCGGTGGTTGTTGCAGAAGAATATCTAAATTGTCAACACTTTTATGCCTTTGTCTCTTTTTCTTCTTTTTTTGGTAGAAATTTGTGAAGAATTCTTTAGTGGCGTTTGCTCCGGTTCTTTTCCGTTCAGTTTTGCCGGATTTTTGGTCGGAATCTTGAAACTCCGGCGAGATCGGCGGAATATTATCAACTGACGACGCCATTTTTCTGGGTTCTGAGCTTCTTGCTCGTCTCCGATCCCTTTTTTCTCCTTTTCTCACCGGAATATCCTCTTTTTGATCGGAATCTTGATTTTCCGGCGACAAGAGTTTATTGAACTCCGATTTACTCTGTTTTACTCCATCATCTGCAGCAACAGTATGATATGTTCTGATTGACGATGGCGGTGGTGATGGTGGTGATGGTGGTGGTGGCTGTGGAGACGGCGGTTGTTGCGGCGGAGATTGAGATTCCTCCACCGGAACCAACGGTGGTGCCGGCGGAGCATATGAATATGAATCTTCTTTATTAAGATCCACCACCGCATCAAAACGATCGTCTCGTCGGAAATAATATCGATCAAAATGGGTATCATCGGAGAATCGCCACGGTGGTTCTACACGGTGGTTCCACTGCGGCGAAAGCTCCCGGAGATCAGGGTATGAACTTGTACTCCGATGTCTTCTCAACCCATTAATCGGTTGCTCAGGGAAATCATACCACCGATTTGCTGTCGCCGTCGCCGGAGTCGTCACCGGAGAAGTCACCGGAGCTCCGGCGGATAAATCAGATCTACTCCGATTGAATCCACTATCATTATTATTAATGTTTCTGCTAAGAAACCCAAATGCTAAAGCGAACAAAACCAACACCAAATTGATCGAATCCCAACTCTTTTTAACCAAATTGGGTTTCAGAAACTGAGATGTGAAAGAAACAATCGATGGGATGATGAACACCATTGATAGAACTGCAAATAACAGCAAGAGGATGATGAGGACGCCGGAGTTGAAGAAGAGGGCGGAGGCACGGCGGCGGTAGATTTCGGTACGGCGGAGGTTGGTGGTGCTTTGTATCCAGAACGGGGTTCTCGGCGTCTGTTCGCCGTCGTCGTCCATAACTTCCGGCGAGGTGAGTTTTCTCCGGCGAGAGGAAGAAGATGATGATGAAAGAAAGGGTTTTGAGGAAGCTTTTGGGGTGTTTGCTTTAAGCTTTTGGTAAAAGTTATCATTTATAAGATATTTTATTGTAAAGTTATTTAGAAAATAAAAAATGAGAAAAAAAAATAGAAAGGATTAGTTGTAACTAAAAATGTGAACTCGTAGAAAATGATGAATTCAAGTATTATAAAATAATAACAATCTGCTTATCTTGTTTCACATTTGTTAGTGTATGATACTTGTTGTGCAAATTTAATCATTAAAGAATATGAGATTATTTATTTCCATCATCTTTCACGTGAAATTGAGAATTTTCCCTGATGTTGAATGTTGAGTGTTGTGTGATTCATGAAATGTAATGTAATTTAATTATCTTTCTTAGTTTGGCAGCAAACTGGCACAACAATTAGTACATTAGTGACTATAAAATATTATTATAAGACGTCATTTATAACATTTGGTGCAATAATAATCGTAATGCAAGTAAGTCATTGGTAGATAATAATTTCTACTGAAAATCCGACCAATGTCGCTTGATTTTCTTATCAAAAAATTATGGTAGCAAAATAATCGGATGTGCATTTATTTTTCACTTGATTTCGCTAACAATGATAATTATAAACTTAATAGGAAAAAGAACAAGCGTAATCAAATCGAAGCTAAATGTAAATTCATAATTATGATACTATTATGATTGTTCTTGACTACTAAAGTAAAAATTAGTGTCGTTAATCAAATTTCCAATATGAACTAACTGATGATTAGTGTCGTAGCTGCTTTTTTTAATAAAAATTAAAAATAAAATTTAGTCTATCGCGTCGGCAAAAGCTAGTTGGACAAAGCTAAATCTACCATCTACACAAACACCGTTCAAACCAAACTTATTTTACTATCCGTTTCATTGATGATCCGAAGAAATCCATTTCATCATCGAAACATTTCTAATGTTCGATAGTGTTAAGAACCAAATTCATGACAAAGTGTCAAATATTTACAACAAAATATATAAGTTTTAATACTTAAAGATGAGATCTAAAATCTAAAAAAATTATAAAAACCATCCTTTTAAGATATTTCCAATTTCCAAAGCCACGTGAATCACTATAGTATTAGAGTCACATGGTTCCACTGGTTATGACAAGATGGTTTGTCAAGAAGACGTGAGAAAAAAACACCTCGAATTGTTGATAAGGGCCTTTGCTCATTAGCAACTCAACAAAGGAAAAAACCTCACTCATGCAAACACATGTCAATCTAATGCGAACACAAAAGACACTATGTTATGCAATAAATATAAGCTATTTATATAGCATGACGTATCCGTTAACAATTATGATCCAATAATATGAGTCTTTACTTCATACTATACTCTCTTAAATTACAACTACTCATATCAAATTTATAATTACTACATTGTCTATCATAGATACTCTAACTAAAACTATGAATAAGATGCTCTCCTCGTCAATAAAGATATGATACACCTTCACTCGTATTTACTCTATCATTTACCCGTGACAAACCTAATCGTGATTTGTGTTTTAAGAACAACTAGTTTAGTAATAGAGCATGAGCAGAAAAGTGAAAACTTAAATATAAACCCAGTTATCACATTAAATTTAGCAATAAATTTCCGGATCAAACAGACCAAGATTTAGTCTCAAATTGAGATACTACGAATTAACACTCGGTAAGAAACCGGGAAAATATATGTTACGCTTCATCAAACATATCGTTTAAATTCGCGTTTGCAAGAAATGATATATGTGAACACATATGTTTGAAACTCGGCAAATAAACGGGAAGCGTATATTGGAATTTTGACAATCGGTAAAAAACCGGGAAGCCATATTGGGATGTCAAAATTTGTGACAAACGTTTCATATTGACAGAATTGATAGAATAAAAAAGATGCATAGCCTGATGCCACTTAAGAGAGAAATATAGACACACTATGATAAGAGAACCGCAGTATAAGTGCACAATAAGGTATCCAGCACTGCTCAATTGTCCTTGTGTTTCTAAAATTTTGTGTATTTTCTTCATCAACCATTTTTTATTAGATTTTGGTATAAATAATCTAGATATATACAACCAAAAATGAAGCTCCGTATGAACAACTATTTCCACACAATCTGCTATATATTTTATTCAAAATTTGTGACAAACGTTTAATATTGACAAACAAAAGGGAAGCACTACTTCTGACAGGGAAGCGTGTATTGAAATGTCAAAATTAGTGACAAACACTTCATATTGACAAACAATTGAAGCAGTTTAAATTCGCCTTTGCAATAAACGATATAGATTGAAACAATTGAAGCACACTAATACCGTAGTGGGATCTAATGTCAGGATTGCTAATGCATTTGATATAGATTCTCATAGACTAAAAAAATGGAAATAATGATATACCTAATACACATATTATGGAATATATATGAGACGGCAAATGAAATCAAATTAAAAAATGGAAGATAACATACCTGATACACAAAATTAAAAAACTTGATCAAGGCATATTCCTTAAGGGTTTAGTTGTATCTAAAATTACAATAATACCAATGAATTCTTAAAAAGTTAAACCGAA
Source organism: Flaveria linearis (assembly GCA_024085815.1). Classification (NCBI taxonomy): domain Eukaryota; kingdom Viridiplantae; phylum Streptophyta; class Magnoliopsida; order Asterales; family Asteraceae; genus Flaveria; species Flaveria linearis. The sequence goes on from CM044010.1 coordinate 9,213,612, forward strand.
TGATCAGTTTGATGAATTTTGAAATTCACAAATATGAATAAGTAAACATTATTGAAGAAAAAGGGAAAATAACAGACATCTTCACCGATTGTTGAAACCTAATACACGGAATAAGTGAAGAATGGTTTTGAAACACGGAATTAATGGAAGTACCAAGGGAGAGGCGGAGAATATGACGCGGCGGTTGTGGAGAGGCAGAGAATATGAGGCGGCGGTTGTTAACGAAGTGAAGATAGCCAGAGAATATGAACCGGCGGTTGTTAACTAAGTGAAGATGGTGATGGTGGTTGATGAACAGTTGGGCGCAAATGTTTATTAAACTGTCGGGGAGACGTAGACGGTAACGGAGGGAACAGTGAAGTTGGAGATGATGGAGAGGAGACGGTGGGACAGAGGGGAGAGTAGATTGATGAACAATTTGTTGGTGTTGAAGACGGTGCTTAACGGTGACGGAAAAGCAGTAGATTGTTGGAGACGGTGGTTTGTTGGAGACGGTGGTTGGGGAAGTAAAGTTGTTGGAGACGGTGCTTGACGGTGGGATTGACGGAAAAACCACGCATAATAAGGGTATAGATAATAAAAGAGTCAGAAACACATAATTACAACACTTAGCAATGGATCAACCATGTTGTTTCACACACTATGAAAAGGTAAATGCTCACTCATGGTTTAGGCTTGCTTTAATTGTATATTTCACGCAAGTTTCTTTCTTAAAAAGTATATGAAAACAAAGAAAGAAGCATACACGCCTTGTCTTTAAAGGAGCTATGATATAAAACTTATAGAACTCAATTAGTATGATGCAACTAAATAAAAATAAAAAGCCACTTGTTGAATATATATATACATATATGTGTACTTTCTAATAAAGCCTATAATCTAATACTTGTAGAACTTAACTTATATGATACAACTAAAACTTGGCAAATTATGATATAGGAAAGTAAAACGATAAAAGACATGAATTTTTAAGAAAAGTGAGAAGCAACTAGTTGAGGTCACGTGTTCCCAGGGTGAGGGGTGAATACGTAGCTAAATATATAGGCGTGAAAACATATGCATCTCACGCATTGTTACATAGTATATATGTATCATGTACTTGGTAGGAACTGAAACTAAATGCACCATAAAAAAACCCTAACGCACGACACCCTATTCAAAGGCATTTAAAATTAAGTATTTTTTTCTTAAATATAACAATTTCATAGTTGAATCACGGAGGAATAATTTGATTATATGGTACATTTTTTAAAATAGTAATGTATATAAAAGTTACTTATGTTTAAAAAAAACAGTATGATTTGTCCCAACTTACCAAAGTTACGTGGAACGTTTATGTGATCACTTATTCCTAAGGTTGCAAACAAATCAAATAAACACAAACAAAGCTTTGCTTGTGTTTTTTCATTATGAAAATAACCGTATTTATGAACTAGTCATGAACACATCGAACAAAATTTGTCCATGCTAATTTATTAAAGAAATATCCAAATGGGAGATGTCGGAAGCATATAGCATAAGGGCTTCATTTATAAAAATAAAAAAATAAAAAATAAAAAACTAGTAACATACAAACATAATATATAAAAACCTTTAAATGTACAAACACAAACAAACATAAATGAACACATTACAGAACATATACGAACATAAATAAACGAATTTTCCGTCAAACAATTCACAAATTATTCGCTCAACATTCGATTTGTTTGCAACCTTATTTCTCTTGTTTAAACCCTCGGTTACCCTTATCAACAGTCCAAATTTCTTCACACACTTCTTTTTCTTCTTTTTTAATAAAATATATTTAGTTTTGAAAATAGTGAATAAAACAAATGCCATTGTGATTGTGGGGGATGAATTTGTTGACCATATTGAAAGTAAAATACGTTGGCGTGTAGAGTGTAGTTTTGTTTTGTTAGAGTAATGACAGATGGATCCCGCGTATCGTGATTATAGAGCATTAACAACCAAACAACATAACATCACTACATTCAAATTGCTCAAACAACTTATAATTATCTGTTGTCCAAAACATATATTTAACATATATCAATTTCAAAAATCAAACATATTCAATATGTACATGTATATCATGAAAGTGATTATGTGATTTTTAAAGCCATAACTATAACTGTTTTAAGTATGTAATAATAATAAGATATTCAAGTGTGCAAGTGCTTAGCATATAATAAAAACAAAAATGACACTATTTATGTAAAACTAGAACTTAGAAGTCTCATAAATTAGTTGGGTTAAACTAAAAGGTTTAAATAATTAGGTTATTATTATTATATTATTATTATTATTATTATTATATTATTATTATATTATTATTGTTATTATTATTATTATTATTATTATTATATTATTATTATTATATTATTATTATATTATTATTATTATTATTATTATTATTATATTATTATTATTATTATTATTATTATCTATTACTATTAAACCATTTGGTCGGTGGATTTTTTTTGTATTGTAATGGTTTTTTTTTGGTTTTGTTTTGTTTTTTTTTTTGTGTGTGTTTTATAGAGTTTGTTTTGGGTGGAAGTTCGAGGTTTGGGGGTGGAGTTTTTCTTGTGGGTTCTTGGTGTCTAGACACGTCTCTTTGATATGTGTTTTGATTATGTTCGTTTATAGGGTTGGCGTTGTCTTTCTCCGGGTTCCCAATTTCTTTCTTTCGTTATCGATACCATGACGATCCTCGCTATTCGGGTTTGGGTTTTCCTTTTGTTTGCTTTTTTGGGGGCTTTGATTTTCGTCGATTTTCTATTTGGACTGTGTCGCCTTCTTGCGGTTTTGATTTTCGTCTGTTTTATGTGTAGTGTTGGGCTTTGATTTAGTTTTGGGTTTCGTATTATCTAGTGTGTTATAGATTTGGGGTTTTGTTGTGTTTTACTTTGTTTATTTTGCTGATTTTATGGTTTCGAACCTTCATTTTGATTTTGATTTTGGTTTAGGGTTACGCTAAAACTCGCATAGCTGCGACAACGCGTGACACTAAAACCTAGTTATTATTATTATAGCTTGGTTTGAAATTCATATAAAAGATTAAATATTTGACTCATAAATATTAGGTCAATGAAAAGCAGAATTTATTTATTAGAATATTAAAATGTCATTGTCTCAATTTTGATCAATCTGAGGGCAGGTGCCAATTTGTCTAAATTCTAGACCATGATGGCAGAAAGCTAAGAAACGTATTTGGTGCTCACCCATTTAAATAATTTGTTTTATTAAACAACTATGTCACATAGTTAGTAATAAATATTAAAGGATTATAAAGCAATATTTTAGGTTAAAATATGATTAAACTTACTTATTATAAGTACGCTAATTAATATTAATTTATAGTAATTAATATTTAACCGTATAACGATTTAATATGGCCTGATCCATTTTTGAAAGAAATCATCAAAATCACGATCATGTTCTCTTTTCTTGAGAAACTCATGGCTGCTGATCTTTTTTATTTTTTTTTGCTAGGGGTTTCGCACGAAATTGATTTAATTATATTAATTGATTTTATTGTTATTTATCAATTACCTATTATAATTATTTGCTTTATTAAGTTAATTAAATAAACAAATATACCGAATCATATTCTAATTTTTGTATTTATATAATTAACTTAATTAGGTAAATTATTTGACATAATTAACTGATTTGGGTCAGAATAACATTCAACAGATGTACGTGACACCTAAGATACTCATTTGTCTGGTCTAGAAAAATTGATTACCACAAACTTGCTGGTCTGGAAAAACCTACGTCTAGCAAGCCATGTCGTAACGAAAGGCTGGCTTGGAGATATGCGGTGTGTAGAAAATATATTTCTCCCCAAAACGGTTTATGGTATAAGTCTCATAATTAACAAAGATTTCAATCTAAAAAGTAGGATTAAAGCATCTATGACTTAGCCATTCCAAAGTAAACATAACTAAAAAATAAGGCAATCTCTCCAATCTGATGATTTCATATGGGCTCATATTTTCATACATTCTCATGATGTTTTTAGTATGTTGAAGTTGATTCTTAGCTTTTGAAAAACACCGGAAATTTCAAGGCGTTTAGGTCCCAAAAACTTAGGCGTAAAGTACGAGCTTCATGTGCATAAAATGTTGGTCCATGTACAACCAAAAGATGCACATATATATCTCTCTCTTTTACATATTACTCTTTGCATAAGATAAACATTTACAATCTCTTTATCATTTTGGTCATTTTTACATAATAGCCTCCTTCGGACCCTGTATCTGACTAATTTGACCCACATGCGCCGCCGTAAGGCCCTGAGGCTTTTCCCCGATTGCCTCGCACGCCAGATTTGATGTCCAACAAAATGGTCGTCTCAAGATATATACTCGAAATATTCCATTATATCATACATTCAGAATGGGACATGAAATCAAAGTAACATTAATTACCAAATTTTCATGCAAGATTTCAGACATTACATGTTTGAACTCAGGTTAGTGCTTTACAATGAGTTAATATTGAAAACATCATAATGGATATACAGACTCACCTTAACTTTACAACACCCTTTGGGTTCCAGTGCCATTTAATCCACACATAAGAAGTCATGTTCAGGCTTTTCTTTGATACGGGTCATGATACCAATCGCAACGAGCCAAAAATCAAACGATGATAATGAGTATTGTAATAAGCACTGCAACTGTAAATATCAGAGCCTGCAATGCAAGTATGCAACCATCTTGGGTTAGTTGACTAATCAACTATACACAAACTGTGCAGTGAGAAAAATATATGTGAATTTATTGTAACTTCAAAGAACCAAAACTAAAACATGATATGACCTGATTATCATTAAAAAATGGAAACTAGAACAAAAACAAAGAACCTGCATCGCCTAAAGTATGGAGACTGGATAAGATACGAGACCTAAATTCCTATGTATGAAAACAAAATAAAATCTTTTAAAAAAATCTAAAGGACCTCAAATAAGCAAAGATTCCTGATATCTGATCTTATGTAAACAAGGATTAATAGACTCCAGAATCAATCAAGGAGACTTATTATAAAGGTTAACATAAGTGTTCAAAATGTTCACCATTATATAAGAGTCAAACCATGGTAGTCAAAGGCGAGCGCAGCACCCAACGCAGCAAAACCACCTTGCATCCATCAGGGAGCAAAGAGGCGAAAAAAAAAGAAGGAAAATCTGGCTAAAGTCAGATAAAAAGATCTTTCTAAACAAGCTAAAAAACAGTCTAAACTAGTCCAAAACAGCCAAAATCATACTAAAACATGTCTAAAACAGCTAAAAAAGCCTAGAATGCATGTGCGCCTTGCTTCTCTCAGGCGCATGCATTTAAAGCGCCTTGCATCTAGGCAACAGGCTCATGCGCCTTGCGGGCGTCTAGTGCCTTTGACTACCTAGAGTCAAATGTGTTTTTCTGACAATAAATAATTTAAATGGAATAATGTGATGGTGGAATTTAGATTGCAAAACAGTCTTATGGATTTCAAGTCATAATTTGATCAGAATAAAGTGCATTTATACATACAACTATTGCACTGGCAGCGAGTCCTGTGCGCTCCCTTGGATCCTTTTGGTAGTAATTTCTGAAGTACAAGATTGTTGCATAATACCAAAGCAATGGGAATATGAACCCAAATAACAGGCTGCAAAAGCACAAATACCCACATTAAGATTTATGTATTGTAGATATAGCAAGATGAACATGTCACCAGGTATGACGGATTTGGTAATGTGTAAATTTAAGTACGGGTTCGGTTGGGCTGACCCACAAACACAACTTTTTTGTCCATCTGTATGAATAACTAATGTGGTCATTATGATTATCAAAATGGTACTCTTACAATAATATTCAAGTCCTTTAAGAACAGCTTTTAGGAGGTTGTATGCAATAAATATAAGAGTCGGTGATTTGCAACCCATTTGACCCGTTTGCACTTTCTCTTTTAGCTAACTTTATATTTGACCCGTTTGGGGAAAAAACACAATACAAAGTCTATTTGACCCGTTTGAGATAAAACACAACCTAGAGTTCAACGTAACAAAAAGAGCTCACCAAAACCATCCTATCCCAAATCCAAAGCAAGGTAGAGGTTTATCAAAATATCCTAGCTCATTATCCTCTGCATCTCCAATTAATGTGTAATCTCCACTATTATGTTGCTTTAAATCAGATGAAACCACTGCATACACCAACAGAACAAATCGATACACGAAATAATCAAAACAAACAAAGATACAGTAATATCTTCTTTGATTCTTAAACCAGAAAGCATTAACAAATCAAACAAACAAACAAACAAACCCAGTATATCCCACTCAAGAGCAGGGTCTGGGAGGGGTAGGTGGTGGCAAGTCTTTCCTCTGGATCGCTACAAAAGATATATCGCTCGCGATTTAACATATAATCAAATAATCAAACAATCAATCATATAATCAAACGTACGATTTAACATATAACAAATCAACAGATGCTTAATAAACAATAAAGATGATTACTTTGGTAGGTAAGTCAGTTTCTTCAGCTTCTATTCTTCAAAAAAACCTGTTGCAGGAACACTTACAAAAGCATTGTGAATCAGAAAGCTTACAAACCCTAGAGCTCAACAGCTTCAATCAAGAAGATGATGATCATCTACAATAACAACCATCAAGATTCAAGATTATTATTATTAGATAACAATTAACAAACACTAACACGATCTTGATACTGTGAGAATCAATGTAGTGGTGCTAATTTAGTAAACCCCTTTATTGAAATTGAAGATGTTGAATTAAACGAAAGTGGATTCTTGAATTGGATTGAATTGTTGAATAGATTATAGAATGAAGTTGGTATGAAGATGGTAAATGCAAGAGTAAGGGTTGAAACGACGTCGCACCGTCGCCGGAGTTGAGTTTGACGTTGGTAGACCAGAGGCGGTGTAAAGATATCCAGGAGGTGTTAGGTAAAGACGTAAAGGTTATTGAGGTTTATCGTGTTAATTAAAAAAACCCAATACTCGTTTGACTAAATTTATTTAAGTATATTGTCAATATTATATGATATTATTATAGGTGGTTGTGAGTGAACGATACGAGAAATTTATTGTTTAATATGTATTTTTGGGAAACATTGTTTAAAACCCTATAATTGTTTTAATATATTTTAAATGATTGTGAGTGGAGAAGAAAGGAAAAGTATTGATAAAGTTGAAAATTAGAGATAAAAAGTAATGTTTTCTAGTTTGATTATATAGATAAAGATAAGAATAGGTTATGAATGCTTTAGCCATACCATATAATATCGGGAATACACTCACATAATTTAAGGAATAGGTTGTGAATGCTTCAATCAGAGTTTTATTGTCGCTAAAGTTGTTTTTTTTTTGCGAGTTTGATAAATTAAGAAAGATTCAGGAATGGAATTAAGGATATAATTAGAAATGATAAATATTCAAATATATGAGTGTTTAGAAGTTTGAATGAAATAAAAAAATTAAAGAGAAAATTGCATAAATTGTGTATTCTAGTTTATCATAATTCGACATTGTATACATACGATTAATGTTTAAAGAGAACATTGCATAAATAGTCTTTTCTGGTTTGACCGGATCGCACGTTTATTTTCTGGATTTTAAAAATTGTAAAGTTAATTCAAACTTTGATGTAGTTCTTACAATTTGGTCGTCAAATATTAAAAAAATTACAAAGTTATTCAAATATTTCACGTACGCATTGCACTTTTGTCTTTCAAAAATAAATTTAACAGTTAACTTAAACTTTATAAACTATATAAAAACTAAATAAATTTATTGTTAGAAATAAAACATACAATAAATACACAAAATAGTTAATCTTAGTTTTCATCCCTAGCTATTGCAAATTGTTTCCGTTTAAATACCAAACTCTAAATTGTCTTCGTTATTGGTCTGAGTTTTAATAATCGTTTATATTTTCGTCATTTAACTAACGGTGTTAATATTTTCTGTTAAGTGGTTGTTAAATGACTAAAATACTCCTAATTCAAAATTAAAAACTCATCGAAACTAAATAATCCCCACTTTTCTCTTCGTTACCACCAATCACCCCAACAGCCTTCCTCTGACGCCTTCCTCATCTGGCACCACCCTACCACCATCACCATACCACCTACCACCAGCATCTAACCTCTACCTCCCTTATCGCGATCAAATCTAGGATCTCGGGTTTCATCAAATGAAGATTATCGCCAACCACCATCACCATACTACCACCATCACACGACCACCGTTGACTAACCATCTACGTTCTTTAAGGCTAGGCATCACACGACCATGATCGGACAATCATCTCTCTTTAATAGCGGTGGAGATGGCTATCAGAGGATGGGGGTAGGAGGTGGTCGTAACTCTGTAAATGAGATGCCACCGATGTTATTATCTCGTCACCCAAAATTTCCACTGTTGCCTCCGTCGCTGCTATGAATGATATCCAAACCCTAAAGACTCGTTTACATATCATTGGTAGTAGACTCGCGACGTATACCGCCTTTATCTACGCAGCCCGTGCAGAGATCAGACCTCTTATGTTTAAAGGATGGCCAACGACATTGCCATCGAGGCCAGCTTACAACCACCACCGACATCGAGAACTTCTTGCGGTTTCCTAAAGGTATCATAGGGTTTGAACTCGTGGAGAGATGTAAACAACAACCAATCGATTTGGTACTCAGATATTATTCGATTTGAGCACAACCACGCTTGATGCGACTTAGCACCGTGACAGGGCAACGATGGTAATGATAGTGGTCGAGCTAGAGGCTGCAGGTGTTGGTGATGTTCGGCCTGGATTTCTACATTGGTGGCAATGGAGAGAGAGAGAGAGGGAGGAGAGGGGGAGAGAGAGGGAGGGGGAGAGAGGGAGAGGGAGAGGGAGGGAGGGGGAGAGGGAGGGGGAGAGGGAGGGAGGGGGAGGGAGGGGGAGAGAGAGGGAGGGGGAGAGAGAGGGAGGGGGAGAGAGAGGGAGGGGGTGAGAGGGAGGGAGGGGGAGGGAGGGGGAGGGAGGGAGGGAGGGAGAGAGAGAGAGAGAGAGAGGTGAGAAGTGATTTTAAAAAAATCATTTAAGCCTAGCGGTATTTTGGTCTTTTAAAAAACTAACAAAAAATGTTACTCCATTAGTAGAAAAACAATAATAAAAATGATTTGCAAAACTCAAGCCAATAATAAAGACAAACTAAACGTTAATACTTAAATGAAAACAATTCGCAAAATCAAAGAACTAAAACCAAAATTAACTCTACACAAAAATTTAAACTAGTTTTAAAATTTTGAAAACCAAATATACAATCTAATCAACACCATTTATATAATTTTCTCATGTTAAAAAAATACGAACCAAGTAATGAGTATGTCTCTATTCTCTAATCTTTAGCGCAAACCTAAACTAACTTTTTTAATGGGTCCAGCTAATCAGACGTCCTGTCAGGTTATATCTGGACGCCCTTTGACTTTTTTCACGGCCCGTGAAGAGCCTTACGGGCCGTATGGGTTTTGAAAATTAATTTTCACATCTTTATACGCTCACGGGCTGTGAAACACATCACGGCCCGTAAGCGTCCATACCCACGGTCCGTGAACAAGTTCAATAACGACCCGTTAGTTCTCTCACGGGCCATAGTAGTCCTTCTGAGAATTTCTTTTCCTCGATTTGCGTGCATTTTTAAATTTTATAATTATATGACGTGACGTATTAATTATTGATTCAATTTAAGATTCTATATAAAATGTTATATATATTACTTGTTATATACGGTTAGTGAGAAACGAAACAATTAAAATGTCTTCTCGTTGAGGTAATAGAAGACGTCAAATGAGTCCTCTTCAAACTCACGAGATATTGTGGAAAGTATTCCTGATCTAATAGATAACCATAATTGGCAGAACGGGAGGAACTGGTCTCAAAATGTTATTCACTTTATACGTAACGGTGATTCCCAAACATGTAGGGTGTATTACATGGGTAATTCCGATATTCAGTTACAATTTTGGCGTGAATTACTCGGAAACGTGTCTTTAGGTACAGAGGTATGATTTAAAGTTTTTTTTTGTATATTTTATTTTATTTTAAAATTCTAACAATTAAAAGTTGTTATTTTATAGCATGTTCGGGCGTGAACAAATAGACTCACAATATGGAGATAAAAAGAAATACGTAGAACAGAAGAGTTGCCGGGTAGTGATCGTTGGACGATTCTCCCATTTGAGTGGTTTAACTTAATATACTCGGGGTCCGTTAATAGTAACGAATACGGCGACGGGAGTGACTGTCTATATCCCGCGTTATGAGAAGTTGATACGGTAATACTGTTTTCATCTTTTACAATAAAAATCATAAATTTATAACCGTGAATTAAATTGTTTTGTAGGTTTACGTACCAATGACTGATGACGAAGAAAATTGGTATCTTTTTAAGATTTCTATGAACTCACTACAAGTTCGTATATATTCTCCATACGAATGCCGACCAAATACGTGTGATGATTCATGGTGCATTCATCGTAATGCCCGAACGATTTTCGTACAATTCGAATCGTACTTTTTACATTTTCTGTCACGTATACAATATTGGCAGCACTCCGGACAAGAAGAAATCGAAGAACTGGTCGTATCCGGTGAAACCGTTTGGCCTCCTAACGCCGGTCATATTGGTCGAGATTCGGGAGTTGTAATTTGTATGTTATTGCGTAGGTTGGTTCAAAATAGATTTTTAGAGTGGCAAGAGGTTAAGTTACAGGATGCTTGCTTTAGATTCCGAAGATTTATGGCAGACGAGCTGTATTCTAGACGTATAATATAGAACAGTAATTAAATATTTTATTAAAGCATAAACGTTTATTAGTACACTTTATTAAAAACAATAAACCGTTATTATCACACAATAATAAAACACATAATTTTTAATCTTCTTGATCTTTATAAAAGATCCAAGCCGCAAAATGGTTAAAAGAAATTCCAAAATGCTCCCGATATCTTTCTTCAGTTGTTGTCCTAATATCCGTATCATTCCATAACGTATTTCGATTGTTGTAAACGTCATTGTAGAGCTGGTGAAATGTCGTGACCTTCCTTCTCAAGTCAAACCACTTGTTGCTAAGTTCACGAGTGGTGCGATATTCTTCACGTTCGAGAATTTGATGAAAACGAGTTGAAACCCGATTCCAAAATATTGAATTTGGTGGGATAGTCCCTGAATTTTCAATACAAGATCTTACTAAAGTCACCTCCTCTTCATCCATCCATGGATTTTGATCCGGATAATACGACGAGGAACTTGATGTAAAACTTGTAGCACTCATGGTTTGAATATTGAGTAAATTTGTGTGAATTGGTTGTGTGAAGTGGGTGAATTTATAGACTTTGAAAATTATGAAACGCCTCGTGAGTTCTCTCACGGGCCGTTTGTGGGTTACCAAACGGGCCGTGAAGTCTCAACTGTTGTTTTTTAAAAATTACCCAGCCTCACGGGCCGTGAGGACACTCACGACCCGTTTTTGCAATCAGTAACGGGCCGTGAGGCCCTTCACGACCGTGACGCCGTATTATATATACGACCTCACGGCCCATTTCTTCATTTACGCCCCCTAAACACACATCCGATTCACTCTGTCACGAGCTCCGGATTTTCATCACTTTCATACTGCCGACTCCTTACTACGGTACGTATTCAAATTCGTATTTTATTTTTGTATATTTATTGTTTACATATGTTAAAATTTAATTTAAAAACGAAAATAATTTGAAAAAATTGGGGGTCACGGGCCGTGAGATGGTCTCACGGGCCGTAACCTTTTGAATTTCAAAGGGTCACGGGCCGTGACTGCTATTCACGGACCGTAACCCTTTGAACATTCAAAAGGTTACGGCCCGTGAGAGCATCTCACGGTCCGTAACCCTTTTTTGTGTTCTTGAGATTTTCTATTTTTTTTTTGCAGATTATGCCGACGCGCAAACGTTCACGTCCAGAGACCGAGCCTGAGGGTCAGGGTGACTTCCTGGACCCACATCCGCATCTTCGTTTTCCTCGAGAGACACAGCCACGGCTTAGGCTGTGGAAGCTGATTGGACGGCCCTTGAAGGGGACCCGCACCCTCGACTGGGACGTGCTAGAGGAGGTTGGAGATATAGCACGTGCCCATGACATTGTTGGGCTCGAGGGAGAGACACCCTGGAGGCGTATGTTTGATTTTGGATCTAGGAGGGGCTACAGGGAGCTCACGTTGGAGTTTTTGTCTACGTTTTTGTTCACTCCCGCGACAGAGGATGAGGACCCCGGGAGCACCTAGCTGTTTGATTCTCGGTTCGTTGTGTGCTGACCGAAGTTATAACTTTTATTTATCCACGCCGACACAAATCTCTCTTTGTAGGGGTCCAACCAGTTATTTTTTAGGTACATCAGCACTCCTATTTAAAAAAAATGTACTTATTTTTATGTAAATATACATATATTTTTAAGAATAACACTAGAAAACTTACTTGAATGTTTGGACACCAATCTGCGATAAAGCCGGTCGTAATTATAAGCGTATATGTCCGTCGTTGCAGAGTTAATAAGTAGCGACCACACATGCTCAAAAGCACCCCACTCTTCATTTGAAAAACTCGCCTTGTAATGTTTAGCAATATTTTCCGAAATATGCCATCTGCAAAGTAATAGAACAACACTCGGAAAAACTTCTTCTGACGCATTCATCAGAGCGAGGTCTCGGTCGGTTAGTATAACACGGGGCTCCATACACTTTTCTTCCAGCGTTGCTTTTAGTTGCTCTAACACCCATCTGAAGTTGGCTTCACGCTCATAATCAATGAATGCGTGAGCAACAGAAAAAGATTTCAGGGTATACAAGCTAGTTTGTATGTTGTATCAATCATCAACACGTGTGGGTACGCACGCCATAATGTGTGAGATGTGGGATGTATAAAAAAAACCCCGTCGACGGTATTTGTCGGTTCATCTATATGAGGGGTGTAAATATATTGATGTTGTTATAGTATAGAAAAAAAACCTGTATTGGGGTTTCACCAATTCTGGTGGACTTTTTAATTTTTACCCGAGCGTTATATATGGTTCATAACACAGACACGTTATTGGGATTTTGTTCCCTCAACGTGCCTAGAATGTTTCGAGGGTCAATATTTTGCTCGGTCAGATTCTTTACAGTAGAAAGCTCATTTTCGGTGAGCCTCATTGCGTATGCATGTCCTTCCAGGTGTTCAGCAGGTTCATGGTTAAGAGTATCATCCACAACAACTATAATCCACCCATCTCTCTTCATCTCGTACTTACCCTGCAATTCAAATTGACATTTTGTTTTTTTCGTGCCACTTTTTCTTAGAGTGGATGCTCCCTTATATACACCACCCCGATCATATTTCAACCAAATTTTAACCACCACACCATTCGAATTTCTTTTTGAACGTTTGGTGATAATAACAAACCCATTTTCTCGCCCCACGTTACTTGCCCAATCAACTAATTCTTCACGAGATGAGAAAACCTAATCAATTTAATATTTTTAGTTAGTTATTACTAAATGAAAGTAAAATGAAAGTAAAATTAAATATTATATATCTTATAACCTGATTCGTGTCGTATAAACCTCTTTTACCGGAACAAGAACCGTCATTATCACCGCTGTTATCGCCACCGTTATCACCTCCGTCATCGCCGCCGTCATTCCCGCCGTAATTGGACGCGAACTGTCCTAAATAGTTTGAAGCAGCCTCATCGTAATAACCGTAACCCTCCTCAGGGTAATAGTTAGATTTCGAACCGAATAAATAGTTGCTATCCCAGAAAGACATCGTAATGTTAAATATTAACGTTTATATAGTAGTTGAAATGGAATATTGTGTTTATATAGTAGTTGAAATGAAATGAATTTATATCGTAGAAATTTGAATTATGAAATGAATTTATAAACTAACGTTCATATAGTAGTTGAAATGGAATATTGCATCCCATCACATAATTAACACGAATATCGAGGAATATTACGTCATATCAAATAATGTAATAAATACAAAATTACACGACTATCGAGGAATATTACGTCATATCAAATAACGTAATAAATACAAAATTACACGAAAAACGAGGAATAATATATCTCGTCAAATTATTAAAGGTGAAAATAGGACCCGTAAAGCAGTTCACGGCCCGTAAGTGGAATACCAAACGGGCCGTAAAGAGCTTAACGAGCCGTTAAAAAATATGACCGTGAACACCTTCACGGGCCGTTACGTTTTGAATGATAGATTTGACTACCCGGCAGTCAATACGGCCCGTGAAGGGCCTTACGGCCCGTAAGTAGGGCGTCTAAATATATCTTAAAGGGCGTCTGAATATCTTAAAGGGCGTCTGAATATCTTAAAGGGCGTCTCTTTATTAGGCTCATTTTTTAATAACCGGTTAGTTGTTAGTATTATTAAATTAGTAATATGTATGTTTTAAACCTGACCTCCCGGTAGAGACAAACCTAACCCAACTAATGCACATTGAACAACACTAGGGCGAAAACCTCATCTCGCCGCAACAACACTCTGATCTTCTTCACTCCACCCTAATACCCCATCAATTTTGATCACAAAACAATGGGCAAAAAGCACAAACTCGATGCAATCAACACAGAAAGAATCGCTCCAGCGGCGGAAGACGACGGCGTACAACCGCAGGCATCACCGGCGGCGGAAGAACATTTAAAGAAGAAGAACAAGAACAAGAAAACCCACAAAAGAGAAGAAACAATTGAGGTCAAAATCGAGTCCATCAATGGAAGTTCTGACAAGTCGTTACCTTTAATCGGGTATTTTCCATCTGGGTATGACCCGGAAAAGCGCCAACGGGTCGAAGAACCTAGGGTTAGGGTTTTGAAACACGTGAAGCGAAACACTAGATTGCAGCTTGTGGTGAGCCCTAGTCAGTCTTCTTCGGTGAACTTCGTCGGAACTAATTATTCCGGTGAGGCGGCGGCGCCGCAGATGTGCTCTTATGCTCTTGGTGTTCTTGATAAGAAGACGCAGACGTTGAAGATTGTGCAGATTGAATCCAATAAGGTGTGCTTATACAGATAGTTATATGTTATAGTATTAGAATTTCATTGACGTATGTTGTTCTTTTGTGTTGAGGTTAGATCTTTAGATTGGAACCAAGACTTGGGGATCATGACAATGCTGCAGATGAAGCTTCTAGAAAGGTGGAGAATGAAGGAACTGTGGAAGATAGTAAAATGAAGTTTAACTTCTCAACGAAGAAGTCTGAACGAACGGTACGGTAACATTCGTGTTAAACATGTTATTTCAGTATGAGTCTTTTTCGTGAGTAGTAGTTTTGGTATTAGCATTGATTGTTAAGGTTATCAAAATACTTGTTTTTTTTGAAAAAAAGTTGCAAGCTTTTGGCAGAGTCTCGGTTTTAAAGCGCAAGGCGATTCGGAAACGCCTCATGTGCAATCAGGGGTTGTAGGAGGCTGGCATGTGAAACATGGGATAGATAGTTTTTTGAATGGTTTACTTGATAAAATGACTGATATGTAAAAAGACCAGAGAGATGCAGCTTTTGGTTGCACATAAAGCTTATTTGGTTGTACATAGAGCAACACCTTGTGTATGGGAAGCTATTGCTTCTTGCCTCAGTTTTCGGGATCTAAACGCCTTGTGCTTTTTAAAACCAAGGCCACATTATCCATCAAAGCTGCTTTTTTTAATTAGAACTCGTAAAAGAATTGTCTGGGTCATAGGCTACAACTCACCATTAAATACACATTTTATGATCTTGAATCTTTATCTTTTTGTTTCTTTGTGATATCATTAGTCATGATGTCCTTACGGGTTTAAAATGATATGATTATGATACCATAGGCGAAGAAAGAACGGGCTTTACGTGCATATCGTGATCCTGAGGCGCAGGAAGATTTGAACAGCAAGATGGCTGATGCAATGGTTAACACAGAAGCCCTAGAAGTTGGTGTCGAAACTAGTATTATTGCTCGTAATATTCCACCTTATGATGTATCAGCAACTATACCTCAACAAGCTTATCCACTAGAAAAGATCATCTTAAAGGGAGAATGGAGATACCTTTCAGATATCGTTGAGCTTTTGCAAGAAGGCAAAGATATAACCACTGCAACGTACCCTCAATTTGTTTGTAACAGAATACATAAGATCGAAGAGGTCAAGGTATAAAATTTACTTTTTTTTTCCAATATCCTCAACACAATGTTTTTTTCCTTTCTTTCATATACTGTTAGATTAGTGCAGGGGTGGCACTGTGGCAAAATGAGTAGGTCGGGTGGGTTGGCTAAAGGGTCAAAATGTGTACTTTTTGCATGGGTTAAAATTTGTTGGCTTGACCCCGAAACACGTTTTGCAGTTGGTCTATGTCTTTTATACATAATTGGTGTCTCAAATATATTTGTTGAGGTGATATATATATTTTATGCATTGAAAACACACTTTAATAGAGTTAATCTTTTGTATGGCTATTTGACCCATCATAGATAAAACGTAAGCCACTAGGAGCCATTTTCTGTCAATGGGTCGTAATTGCCACCTCAAGATTACAGTCTTCTACTAAAGTTTGGAAAACTACGGCCTTAATTAAGTCACTAAAGTTTATTCTTACATGATTAAATCCCTCTACATGAAACACGTTTAACTTGTTAAAATTAACAAAATAGTTATTTTTTTATCCTAAAACTTTATCTGAGTTTTCCCTTCAGTTTTATAAGTTAAGGGATGTAATCATATAAAGCCAAAGGTTAGGAGTTAATCCTGCAAACAAGAAAGTCCACATGATGGTTTTCTGAAATATTCTCTTCTAGTAAGCAAAACCAGTTCATATTCAATCGTTTTAAATGCACTTTATAAATATATTTTTTTGTTATTTTTTCTCTGTTAGTACACCATATATAAATATAATATATGGTCCGTATTGTAGGACGAGGAGGTGAAGGAGAGTCTTGCTTGCATATTTTCATACATTAATCATCTTATAAAGTTCAAGGATAAGCATAGCATGGATGGTTTTTCCGCTGCAAAACATCATAAATTCCCATCCATTTTAACTCAGAAATTCAATGACATGTTTGCCAACGCTGAATCAAAACGGCTTGCTGATGATAAAAGGGATCTTCTTATTAGCTATGTTTTGGTGCTCACCCTTTTTGTTGACAACTTCAAAACAGAATTCTCAGATATTGCTAAAGATCTAAGAATGTCTACTGTTGCATTGAGGCCTCATTTTGAATTTTTGGGCTGCAAATTTGTCAGAGAAAATAATATTATGCTGGCCACACTTCCTGCCCCTCTTAAATTTCCGGAAGTCAGGACTAGGCGCCGACGAAGAACATGAGTTCATCGTTCGGGTGCTAGTTTTTTTTTTTGCTGGAAATGGTGATAGCAGAGAGATGTTTCTGTAAGTTATCTGGATATTTATGAACAATGTGATGTAATTCAGATACCTTATTAATTACAATGAGTGGAGCTATAGCATGTTTTGTACTTGTTTTCTACCATACACATACCTTATTACTACAATCATGGCATCTACACTTTGCAAGATTCAAACTTACAATCTTTGATTGTAAAATACTATCACTTTACGATCAAGATGATTCTTGAAGACTTGTTCATTCATTGTTAGTTTGTCTTTGTTTAAAACGTGAACCGATCTGTATTTGAATTACTTTGATCGGTTCAACTAATATCTGAAGAACACAAACAATCCGAAATTGTTGAAGTCGTTATTGGGTTAGGTTAGTTACTGTCTCTGGGTTGAATTGGTTACTTGTTTTTTTCTTTTAGTACTTTGGCGTAAAATTTAGATACCACTCAAGTTAAGCTTTAAGGCATTGGTATAAAGGTTGCAAAATGTGCTTAGTTTACGATGCCCACTTAAGTACGAGTTGAAGCAGGTGGAGTTATTAAACAAAGAAAGACAAACTATGCCAAGATCACGGAAGAAACATCCATACTGTTTGGTGAATAAAGTCAAGTGATACATGATAATTTGCGTTCTAATATTTTAATTTGTTGCATCAATAGAACCCTTACAAATCCAGTATTATTTAAAGAAATGGGTCAAGTTATGTAAACAAAGAAGTACACATCATATTTGTTTTTTTTGTTTTAGATTGTACATTAACTATACCAAGATCATGCAGCAACTATCCAGGTTTTGCTTTAAACTTCCTTTGGGATTTGAGGTCTACTACAATCACAGAAATATTATCTTTGCTTCCTTTTTGGAGTGCAAGTGCTGTAAGATAATCAGCTGCTGCTTGTGCTGCTAAGTCGGGGCCACCAACCGCCCTTTCAATGGGTGATCCATCGTTCTTTTTGTGCCAAATTAAAATCCGTTTTTTAGCAACTTCACATGCTTCCTGATTTGACATCACGTCCCATAAACCGTCGCTAGCTAAGATAAGACACTCATCTTCTCTAGCTCGGGGTGTAATAGTGACTTCTGGTTCAGGTATTATCCAAGGCTTTAGATACCCGTCACCTGAGAACATCATTGATTCATGAAAGCAAAAACAGCTTTAGAAACCAGGATTCTGTATTGTATTGTTTTTAAGGGTGTTTTAGATGCTTTGCAATAAATAAATCAGCAAATTGCACCAACAAGTTGACCAGAGAGAATATAATTAGTTACAGTTTATTATAATCATCTTTTACTATAATTAGAACATATCTATGATTAGATTTCTTTTATAAATATCCTCATCATACTTGTATAAATAGTTGATCACTAACACAAATTCTTACGGGTTTTCATTATTTTATAACCAGCTTTCATACACTTTCTATTTCATGTCACCAACTATGGTTGCACCAAACAAAGCAGCATATAACTCAAGAAATACTTTTAGAAGTTATACGCGTTTTTACTACTTGTTTAGAAAAGTTTGGAGGTATTCTTAAAATTCTGAAAAAGTTCATTTTTTTTGGTTCTTTACCAAAGTTGCTAACTCTAGAATAAACTCACCAATAGACCTTGACATTGCAAGGACACCAAAAACTCGATGCCCGTTCCATTGTATGACCTTGCCACCTGCTGCCTCAATCCTTGCATGCTCATCTTCACGATTCGGCTAGTTATAGCAATCAGGAAAAAAATTTAAAATAAATGGTGACTTATATAAAACAAAACATGTTAACACATCATATGACAACGAAAACATATGGCTTTAATGTTTTTACTTTGTGATCATTTGACAAAGCAATGGTTTCTTTTCCTCGATAAAGAACAGCTCTTGAATCACCACAATTTGCAACAATAACATGTGATGAACAGATCAATGCCACCACAGCAGTAGACCCCACAGTTTCTGGAGCAACGGGTTCAGAAGTTGCATTTGACCCGTCAATGATTCTGGTCGTTTTTCCTCCAACTTCATCATCGACTTTTTGAAAGCAATTAATGAATGCTTTCTCCCATTGAACTTGTGTTGTATCATTCATGGTTCCTTTGATAAGTTCTTGTTTCATAACCTTGATTTCCTCCTCTAAAGCAATATGAACACGGTCACGACAGTAATTGGCCACCTGCAAAAAGAAATACAACACAGGTAAATATTGTAACCTAAAAATTACATAGATTGAAACATCTGATCTGAAAACTAATATTATATGGTTTAACAGGCCCACAAATAAATTTTTATCTGCTTTTTGGGAACAAATAGGATTTCAAAAACTATACTGTGCCAAAATAAGCTAAATTTTCTAGTAAGGTGATTTTATAAGGTTTTAATGCATTTGAATACATTTCTGATGATGTCCAACCTCTTAGACCATCTTGTTTTTAGTTTAATCCTTTAGCCTAACTTATTGGATATGTTAATAAAACCTACCCATATCGACCCATTTATAATAAAATGGGTTGAAACTGTCACCTACATATAGTCATATAGAGCTAAGTTTAACCTCCAAAGAAACAAGTGTTTAATTCAAGGATACTAAAACTCAACAATTCGAGAATCAAGAATAGCAATGAAGTGGTGTGTTTATACATGTAGAAACCACATAATGAAACCGCTCGTATGTAATCAATTGAAAAGGGGCAAAAAGTACCTGGCGGCCTCCATGACCATCATATACTCCAAAGAAATGAGCAGTCAACTCGTTCAAACTCGAGTTTATCCCGTTAATCACACGATCCCCAACCAACATCTTAACAGGAATTTTCATAAATGCAGGAACACTTGCAACGGCATCTTCCATTTCTGGTCTTCTACCACAAACCGAATGGAACCCATAGAGTGGCACATATTCTAACTCAAATACACTCCTTACGGTTTTACTATGATTCTTATCAGAAACAACCACCACAGATGCTTTTAAAGCATGCCCGATTGCATCCTCGATTGTTTCTTTCCCCAAACTTATTACTTCTGCAACTATTTGACCCTTATCTACATCTGTGATTGCAACAGCAATCGGTAAAGTAATCAAATTTGATTGATGCCCAATTGACGTGATTTCATTAGGGACACTTTCTTGAATCATTATATCATCATCAACCAACCCGTTGGTTCCGATTTCTTGAATCATATTTACATCATTTATTGATCCATCAAGAAACACAGGAACATGATCAGACAACAAGCTTGTTGTGCCAGTTAATAAGGCGATTTTCGATATAGGACTAGTTAAGCTAATAGCAACTGATGCAGCTGGCGTCATCTCTTCTATTAAACCCATTATCAACTCCCTAATCTTTTTACTTACAGCAAGATCAAGGATTATCAATACATAAAGAACATCCTACAGTTGACCAATCAAAAAGGTCAACAGATCTGGCGGTGTTAAATATCGGATCTGATGAACCCAAAGTCAGCTTCTTATAACATCTATCTACATAATACAAGATTCTTCAATCAAATAACAAAATCCAAACCCTAAATTCTAATTTAATGACTACAAACTTCACACGTCAATCTAGACAGACAACTAGAACAAACCCATCAAGAATTACACAAACCCTACAAAAAGATCGAACCTTTTTGCAAGATTTCACACATGGAAGATGGGTTTGATGGATCTGAAGCAACCCAACTCAAACTGTCAAGATAACTTCGGTTTTCGTTTCATCGCTTCAGAAACAATGCAACTCTTTGTATAACAACAAGCAAATTGGGGGTATTGTAGAAACAAAGCTGCAAGATTTGTGCTTTTTATTAATGGCAATTGGAAATTAGAGATCAAAAGCAGCTGCAAATTGGTTATCTATTGAAGAATGAAAAGGGGAAAATGATTGAGTGCTGGCAACAAGATGTTTATTTGGTGTTTGTTTGTTTGAGACGTGATGGGAGAGAATACTAGAGAGTTCGTCGGGAATTATTTTTGTTGGGAGAAATTTTATATATCTTTCTTGTTTTTGTAAATTTGTATTATTTTATAATTTATAAGAGCGACATATATGATATGTGTCTCTAAATTCAAATATAATAATGAAACTTCAATCATTGTATGTTGACATGTTGTTTTGTTGATAAGAAAGGAGATGAATTTTCAGGTATTTGTTTTCTCTACAACAATTACTATCATTTCTTGGATGGGGGTTGAGAGTCATAAAAGAGTTATAGTTAAATAGTCTTTGTGATTTAAGCATCATTTAAGATGAGTTATTGTAATTAGTTGTATTAAAAATAAAGATGAGTTATTGTAATTTATTTGTGTCATAACATGTATTTTGATGAAATTAAACCCAAAAATAAGAGAGATCTTAACAACTAATATGTGAGTAATAAGTAAACTTAGAAAATAAGCTCTATTTGAAATACTAATTTGAATCAAGAAGAAAGCTAACAATTATCCTAGGTCTAGAGGTCAATATGGCAATATCTATAAGAGACTCATCAATAGAAGACGAGAAGATGACGTGTGCAAGATGATTAAGTAAACTAAGACCAGACAAAGATTTGCTTGAGATGAAATCTTTGTTATGATGATAATTAGATGAAGATGACTAAAAATTAAGGTTGGAGATTGATTAGCTCATCTCATGTTGACAAATATCAGACCCTTGGCATCAGAGGATGGCAAAAGTTGAGCTAGGGTAAAAACCCTCGATTCGTTTGAGATGAATGATGAACCGCCCTACTCAAAAGTGAGCAAAAATGCGAGCTTTTATCAATCTTGAATATGAAATCGACCCGTTGCTGAAAATTAACTGATTCGCTGCTCCAACTTTTCAACAACACTAGCTCTAGTCCTTTCACATTCCAGCAATGTAGAGTTCATCTCATATTCTTGATTCTTCCATCTACTCTATAAAATAAAATAAACTAGTTAACACAATAAATAACATGTATTTAGTAATTGAATTGACAAATATGTATATATTTTTAACAAGTTGTCGTTGACTTATAAGTAAAGTACCATTTTTTGGTTAAATAAATTCTTTAATGTTGACTTGCCAATAGGATTGTAATCTAGTTTGTAAACAAGTTGAACCAAGTTTGAGTATAGATTAGTAATAAATTTATAAAGCTTTGAATTTGAGTTTATAAAAGTTTGACTTGAGGTATTGGAGTGTGTAGATATTAAAGTTGGTAAAATTTCGCCTTTAGTTTTCTTTGATAATTTTTACCTTATACAAAAGATTTTAAAGTAAAGTTTTTTAGGACGGAATAAGGTTAAGGTAAAGACATAACAATACAAACAAAGTATTGTAGGGTTCATTGTAGGGTTCAGGTAGATGTTGATGAATTTGTCTTATGTCGACTACTTGGTCTTCGATCAAAAGTTGTTTTTTCAATAGTTGTTTTTAAACCGATGAAGATCACTAATTCAAATCTTCTAACATGAAAAAAAATCGCACCATAAAATAAGTCTATCTAAGAGCATTCACATCCCATTCTTTATCTTATCTATATAATTACACTAAAAATCACTACTTCTTCTCTCTCCTTTCAATTAAATAATACTTTTTATACCTTATCATTACTTCTTTCTCTCTCATTCACTCACAACCACTTTAAAAAATATTAAAAAATTTATAAGGATTGTACAGTGATTCTTCAATATACCAATCCACAATAACATTTTCTCTCTCCTTCACTCACAACCACTCAAATCATTCCATATAATATACCAAACACACTCACATAAATATAAGGCATGGGTTGTGAATGCTCTAACACAATAGAGATACTAGTGTTTATATCTACTTTCTCTTTGGAAATAATCACTGACATTGATACCGGAGACCGACCCAAAAGTCAAAGTTGTTATGAAGTGAGATCCAATAGGATCCAGGTTAAATATTATTATATTATATGAAGATTTGAATAATAATATTTATTTATTCTAATTATATTTTTATTTATTTAGTTTTTTTTTATTTTATTTGTAATCATTTTTAACTAATAGGTCTAGTATAAATATTAGGGTTTACTTTCATTTATGGTTAGTTTTGTTGATTAATTTTGAATTCAAGAACATTTGTTTGGAACCTTTTGGTTCGATATATCGGCGTTGATTAACTATCGTTTTTTAGCCATTTAATTGCTTCCGATTCTACATTATTTAAGGTTCAAGAACGGAAGCAATCAAATAGCTCAAGAACAATAGTTAATCAACAGATAAATTGAACCAACAAGTTTCAAAAACAAAGGTTTTTTAATTCAAGAGATGATTACATATATCCTCTTGTAAAACAACTTACTTGCACATTTACCAATTCAAAATTAATATTGCATATACCCCTCCTTTAATCTTTTTAATTGCATATTTATCCAATTCACAACAAATATTATATATATATATATATATATATATATATATAAATATATATATATATATATAAATATAAATATATATATAAATATATATCTATATAAATATAATATATATATATATATATATATATATATTCCCTCCCTTAATGAAAAAATATTAAATTTACCCATTTTAATTTATTTTACTCATAATAAGTTACAGATTGACTATGTTAGCCCTATCTTTACAAAAACTATAATTTTTTGAAAATATCATATTCATCCATTTTAGCTAGATTTTTTTCTTTTTTATCACTCACATCTCATTCTTTATTTTTATCCTTATAATTACACTAAAAATCACTACTTATTCTCTCTTATTTCAATTAAATAAATATTTTTATACCTTTTTCATTACCTTTTCTCTCTTCTCTACTCACAATCACTTTTAAAAATATTAAAAAATTTATAAGGGTTAAACAGTAAATCACTAAATTTACAGATGAACAGTAACATTTTCTCTCTCCTTCACTCACAACCACTTAAAGCATTCCATATAATTTAAGAACTCTCACTCACATAATTTTAAGGAATGGGTTGTGAATGTTTTAATCCTTTTAATTGCATAATTATCCAATGCACAACCAATATTAATATGAAATTTTCATATACATCCATTTTTAGGTAGATTTTTTTCTTTTTTATATTTTTTGGTGTTTTTGTTTTTTAATCATGTTTTGCTAATGAGTTTTTTAGTTTCTTAAACCCCTTTACCTTCTTGTTTGTTTTATCAAAATTTTGGAGTAACAATTAAGGGTGTTCAAAAATATCTGTATCTGAAACTAAATCCGAAATGTCCAAAAATCCAAATCCAAATTATCTGAAATTTCGAATATCCGAATTTTGAATATATAAAATTTTGGGTTTGGATTTGGATTCCGATTCGGATAGTATTTTTGAGGATTTTTAATATTCGGATATCAAAGTTAGCCAAAATATTTTATAAAAATTATTAAATAAAAATACGAATTCAAAATTTAAGATATTTTCGGATATTTCTGGTATTTTTATAAAAAACTTCGGATATCCAAAAAACTATTTTAATAAAAAGTATTATATATTTATAAAATTTATTAAAAGATACATCCGAAATTTTGAATTCGGATTCAGATAGTGAAATCCACTATCCAAAATTTTATGATATCCGAATATTCGGATATCCGATTTTGAAAACCCTTAGTAATAATAATAAAATGCAACACAAATACTAAACAATAAATTCATTACTGAATAAAAAAATCATGATAAAAAACAATCACAAACAATCATGGGTAAAATAGTCATCCTATAATTTATTTAAATAAAATGTCAAAATGGGTAATTTTGATATTTCTTTTTTATTAATGGAGAGATTATGTATAATTTTAGTTTTAAGTTTGCTAAGTATGCAATAAAAGAGATTATGGAAGGGGATATAAGCAATTTTAATTTTGAGTTGGATATATATACAATTAACAAAATTTACAAGGGGATATATGTAAATTTCTCTTAACTGAAAATCAATCGATAAAACTGATTATAAATAAAAGCAAAAATATTTATATAAGACTTAACAAGTTAAAGATGATGACAAACTAAAATAAAAGATAAACTAAATAAATAATTAAAATAAATAAATATTATTATTTAAATCTTCATATATTATTCAACCTGAATTTTAGTGAATTCCACTCTATAACAATTTTGAATTTTAGGTCGCTTCCCGCGTCAAACATACTTCTTAATATTCAAGGAAGCGGCCATGCCAATATTAGTGTTGTGCTCTCTAATTTTTTTTCTCGTACTTCTATATCGAAATTGAGAATTTTAAGGTGCTAATAAATAGTTTATTTGTGTTAATTGACATGTAAATCGAGAGATCAGTGTTAATTATATACCTTATTATATTATTGATTGATGATTTGCTTTACTTCTCTTGTTTAATCTGTTGGACATTCATGTTCATGATTTAAAATTGTATGATATAAACACATATATAATTATACACGACACATATTTTTAATGTCATCAAAATAAGGATTGTATTTCATAACATGTTACCAAATATGTAATAGTAGATTTGGTAAAAACATTTAACATATAACACGTAATAGAATTGTTAAATACATACGTACGTCCTCTCCCCTTTTGTCAAGAAAAAGATAATGATCTTCCAAATTTGGATATCGTGATTCTTCCCCATAGAGTTACGTATCGCTTTTTTGTCTCTCGTACATTAGGCACTTTATACGTAATTTTTTTATTTCTACATTTGATATCATGTGATCTCTTAAAATTGAAACACTTTTTCAAATTTAGTTACTATTCAGTGACATTTTTTAATTGAACTTTTTTATGGTGTTAGGGTTTTTTTTCCTTCTCTGTGAACAATATGCAAGAAGCAAACGTGAATGAATAATTATCAAACAGACTCCCATATCAGTTTAACCATCAATATTTACATATGAGCCATTTAGAATATTAACTTCCATCAAAATAGATACCCTAGATATTATAAAACCACACACACATAACCCAAATAAATGTCAGATAATCAAAGATCACACAATTATTTCTAACAAAAATTACTAACATTAATAATATCAAGAAAATACTAAAATTGCATTGCATGAATAAAAGTGATTTATCAATGTCCAAGAAGGCAAACTATTTAAGCCTATCAAGATCGAATCAAGTCTAGATTATACAATCTTACGATCAAGATAATATTGTTTACAACTACCTAACGCCGGATTGAAGTTCCTTTTACTAAACAAAGTTAACATACCATAAACTACTTAAATCAATATCAAAATGTTAACAATCATGATTTAGGCACCTAATCACTTAATAATAACATATTTGATAAAAAGAGATAATTTTAGAGAATTTTTTATTACATGAGATTTACAAGCAAAGTTGAAGAATGAGACTTATATTGTCACACCGTCCCCTATTGTCATACATTAGGAATACGACTAGTATATCTAGATCTTATAGAACCAGTATCTACAAAGCTACCCACGTTATCACAATGTCATCTCTCTTTATTCATTACTTCATTAAATTACTTCACAAACCCTATACAAACTCCCCACATCTCTCGATGTTACATGTCGAATTAGGGTTGGAGTTTTTGCACGTCATGTATGGCGGAGCTTTATTGGGAACCGAGGGTCTGTTTTTTCCCCAATAGTAAAAATGTATATGTATTTCAGCCAAAAATTTTATTATTATTGAGTTCGCCCATCTAATTTGGGTCTTGTGACTTTCGGCCCCTCTACACATTTCCTCAAGCTCCGCCACTGACATCATGCATGGTGGTGAGATGATTACAAACAAGTGGGTAAATTTTGTTTTATTTACTTTTAGTTTGTTTTAGTTGTATTATGATCAAAATAAAAAGGAAAGTGAGGATGCCCATTTCTTCATATGTCAGTAATTATAGAAAGTAGTAGTTGAAGTTGTCAAATGATTGGTTTTCCTTGTATTGCTTCCATGGAACGTATTTTATCAAGCCCTTCCAGCTCCTAATACTGTTAGGCGACTCTCAAGTGCGGAACTATGGGACCGTTATGCCAAAGGTCTATGCTACTATTGTGATGAAAAATGCATGTCGAGTCAGAAGTGCACTAACTTTAGTTGTTAATGGTCCTTGACACACAAGAAACCCCGCTCTCACCTTGAGTACAAGGTGAATTTGAGTGGGGGGATTGTTATGTGCCAAATTAGTGTTGGAGTTTATGCACGACATGCAAGATGATTCCATGCATGTGGTGCAATTGGGTGGAACTTTTTTTATTTACTTTCTTTTTGTTTTAGTTGTATTGTGGTCAAAATAAAAGGGAAAGTGGGGATGCTCATGTATTCATGTGTGAGAAAGTTTGGAAGTAGTTGAATTTGTCAAAATTGGTTGGTTTTTCTTGTATTCCTTGCAGCATTTTCATTCCTAATATCCTATATTTTTAGAAGAAAGCAACCTAATCTTTTAAATATAGGAGCTCATTATTTATTATCATATATTCTTTTAGTATTTTTTATAAGTAAATGTGAGTGAAATAAAAAGATATAATATTGAAAAAACGATAATTTAGTATTATTTAATTGAGAGAAAGATTTATGTGAAGAATGAAATGTAAAAGGTTTTAAAAGCCAAATATACAAATTTATAAAATAGTGATACTTTGCGCAAGTAAAAAAGGGCGTACCTGGTGCTGCAAAGAGCTCCCGCATTTTCGCAGGGTCCAGGGAGGGTCCGTCCCATTTAAGGGAAGATGTACGCGGTCTTTCCCCCACATTTTGTGGGGAGCCGTTTCCACGGATCGAACCCGAGACCTTCGGTCCCTTAGGAACACTTTTACCGCTGCGCCAAGGCCCGCCCTCAATATAAGTGTAAAGATTACTGATGGTATGAGAATCTGTAGTTTGTTACATGAAAGAGTATACCAGTTCATTACATATAATGCTATTTAGCCCAGGATTATCAACAAAATTGTTAGATTGCACACATGAGGTTATTGACATGGGGTGAGTTCAGCAAAAGTTATATTTTTCAATACGTTCAACGTACATGGTAATGTTAAGAAACAAATCACTTATTTGGTCACGAGTTACATGACTAGAAGCATATTTACTGGTGTATTAATTATACTCTTTCTGTTAATAAAAGCCTAAACTATTGTGATATGGTATACACCATACAAATGTAGAGCAGTGAACATGATACGTATGTGACAGAATATGACGGTATACGAGAATGAATAATACACGCATATAGCATTTTTATCAAGTGATGCAATGGTAGGGGGAGGTGCATGAAACAGACACCACTGAAAAGTGATGTTCGTTGACACGACCCTTTAACACAATATCATCCGACTGAATGTTATATTATCACACAGGTAAAAGAAATGGAAGTTAGTTTTATCACCTGCTTAACACAATATCAATTAGAATAAATGAAACTAAGACATCGCATAGGTATTATTTAGGTTACATGCAAGTGCAAGAATTGACTCGAGAATTGTCATGCACATTAGAGGTATATAGATGTTAACTCTATACATGACCAAAACTGAGTACATGTTTTCATGACTCAAAAGCTCACAAAGCCTCCCTCTTTTTCTTATTTTGAAACAAATATTTCATCATGTGATCAAGCAAAAGCCAGTGGGTAACAACACAATAGCCCCCAGAAAGAGATTGATGATTGCAAATGAAAAGAAAATAAAATAGAGAAATGGTCTTAAAGCAGCATTGTCTCTGGATTCTCTATGTAGCCTTTGAATGCTTTTAGCCATTCTGCACCAATGGCACCTAATAACCCAAAACCCCAATGCAAATTGTTAGCATCTTATTATAAACGTTTCAAGCAAATTGTCAAATGCGATACAGGTCAGTTGAAACGAAATTCAAAAGGTTAAATTATCAATAAAATGGTAAAAAATTTCAATATTCTTTTTTTATTATTTTTTACGAAATAATCCCTCAAACTATTGTTGGTATATTAAAGTCCTTCAATTATAAAAGTTACTAAACTAACCTTTGTATATTTAGATCCTTAAACTTGTAAAAATGCTTGTACTTTATTTGTTTAAATAATGGCTTGTTAACTCTTACATTGGTCGAAACGAAATAGAAAAAAAATTATTTGGAAAAATGTTTTGAATATATCACTTCATAAAATGTTGACCAATTAGAAGTCAACAAGACAACAAGTCATTATTTCCAAAATTAAATTCAAAAGTATATGCACTTTAGACATGTTTAGGGACTTTAGTATAGAATACTAGTTTAGTGACTTTTTGTGTCCTTTTTACATGTTGGGGGAATTTAATATACTAAAAATAGCTTGAGGGACATTTTTAACGAAAAATAAGAAAGTAAATTGTTTTATAAATGGTATTAACCCATTTTTTTACAACTGGAAACTTGTTCATTCTGATCCATTACCCAACCCACTGATTTAGCACATCTACTTCTAGTCTTAACAACACATACCATCAATAACACGGTGATCACAACTCAATGTGACAGACATGTATGATGCGAACTTAAATTCTCCAGCCGCTGAACCGGGAATGACCCTCTTCTCAGCTGCACAAAGGTTATTTTAACAAGGATCATCATTGGGCTGGGAATTAGAGATAAATTATACTGCAAACATGATTCTAAAATGAGCTTATTTATCTACTCACCAGATCCAACTGCTAGAATACCGGCCTGTGGTGGATTTATGATGGCACAGAACTGTTTGATTCCAAACGGGCCCCCTAGATTTGAAACGGTGAATGTACCCCCCTACAAAAAAAGAGAGTATGAATTACTGAATCATGCTTGAAGACAGTGCAAATAGATTAATAAAAAGGTGGGGGATCCATTCAGACCTCATAATCAGCTGGTTTCAAGCTGTTTTCTCTAGCTTTCTTGGCTAAGTTCTTTACATCCTCAGCAATTGCTGACAAGCCCTTCTTATCAGCATCCTACACAGATCCAAATTATATATTAATAATAAGAGGTAGGTCATAAACATGGCGACATAATAATGGTGGCAATTTCACGCATTTACTTATAAATATGCCAACCTGGATTGTGTTGTATCCTTATAGGTCAAATTTTCTCAAAGTATGTTTTTATGTATAGAACCTCATAACCAGTTAGAAGTTACTGAAAATCAATAAATATTATAATGTTGAACTTTGTGGACAAAACAGGTTAGCGTCAACGTAAGCTGTCCCCAAATCCGCCTAAATCTGCCCATTTTGGCCAATTGTAATTATAGTAATGGCAACAAAAGGTGTAGTGACTAACCCTTACGACAGGGACAAAGAGTCCATTATCGGTCTGCACAGCCACATTGATGTGCACTTCATGGAACCTATGAATTCAACCATATGACACATGATGTCATGATGATGCATGTCAAGTTACTCAGAGAATAAAATTTCCAAATTGCATATACTTACTGACGAATATAATCATTAGTCCATGAACTGTTACATTGAGGAACTTTACGAAGAGCTAATGCTGCCGCCTGCAAGAAAAGATAAGAACAAAGTGGTTTGATGTGAATAACTTATCAACCATAATCCAAAATGAAATTGATTACATAACAAAGTTCATATAAGATGTGAAATCAACTTTTTATACCTTAATTACAAGATCATTAATGGATATCTTCTTCCCTCCTGAAGCTTCTTGCAATGCATTAAGTTCTGCACGCAATCTGTACGAACAACATCAACCAGATCATCTTATGAGTGACTAATTGGTGGCAAACATTTCATATTTAAGTCTAATCAAACTCACTTTGTAAGTTTGTCAACACATGTATCTACAGTAAGATAATAATGAGGAATTGTTTGCTTTGACAGCAACAACCGAGCAGCGGTAACCTGTTAATGTTACACCATCTATTATTAGTTTAAAGTTGATTAAGAAATTGACTAATTCTTGTATTAACATTGAAAGTCATATATATAAGGGTATAAATGACCTTTCTTATCTGAGAGTTCGGAATATCAGTGTAATTAATAGCAGAAACTGTTTCTTTAGCATCAGCCTTTGATGGTGCTGCTGGAAGATCTTTCTTACCAGAAGCTACAAAAGGGGAGGGGAGGGGGTGAGTTGAAATCATAACAAAACAATTAAGCAACCAACATGAACTGTGGGCTGTGGCTGCCATGTAAAGGTGGCAATCTCGACCCATTTACTTATAATTGGGTAAATTCAAGTGATGTTAAATCTCTGACAACCTTTTAATCATTTTATTAAGAATATTACATTAGTGTATCTTTAGTGGTAATGCTTAACACAAAATTTAGTTTATGGTGACTTTAAGGAGCTGGACAAAAGTTTTTAGGTCAATCCAGCAGCACCCGTCCTCTTTTGACCCATTCCACCAATTTGCCACCTCTAATGCCATGCTAGGAGATGTGTTGATGATATCCAGTCACTGGCGGACCTAAAGCCAAGGGAGGGGGGGCAGCCGCCGACCCTAAAATTTTTTTTCCTGTGTTATATATATGTGAAAATCCTAACCACCCCCCATAAAATTTTGTCATCGTCCCCCTTAAAATTCTTGAAATTAAAGAAAGAGCAAAATTATCTCAAATATATTGTTTGGAGCGGAACTATAATGGGGTCCGGTGATCTTCTGACAGGCCGGCGGACCATATTTTCTCACTAACTAGGTCTGTAATCGAATGGATTTTTAAAATTTCACTCTCAAATAATCATGTAATTAGTAGGGACAAAAAAATATATATCAAGATAAATATATTTGATAATAATATATCTAAAACATGTTGAACGTATCGCTAATTTTATAAGTATAATTATTTCAAACATCAAATATCACCACTTTCATGAGTATAATTGCTTCAATACGATTTTTGTTATATTATACATATAAGCAAATTCACGAGTTTGGGACCATTTTAACGATTTTTTACGTCAATGAACCGACTCGACCCATCTGACTCGAACCGGACTGATAAACTATATATTCTATTGCGGTGGCCAAATAACACTTAAAATTTCCGCCCCCAGTGAAAAAAGTTTCTGGATCCGCCACCAGTAACACTACAAGCTTAAAAATATCCAAATTCAGTTGAATTAACTAAACAATACCTAAGT
Source organism: Flaveria linearis (assembly GCA_024085815.1). Classification (NCBI taxonomy): domain Eukaryota; kingdom Viridiplantae; phylum Streptophyta; class Magnoliopsida; order Asterales; family Asteraceae; genus Flaveria; species Flaveria linearis. The sequence goes on from CM044010.1 coordinate 9,246,045, forward strand.
ATTCTTCAACATCAGCCTTCACAATGCTTCCATCAGGACCTGTACCTTTAATACTTGATAAAGATACCTAATTATAGAAACCATTAACACAAAACAAACATGAAACAACAGTGCATTTTTTAAAATCCAGGCTTATGGTGGTAGAAGTAGAATATATAAGGGTAAATACATTGTGATCTTCAGCCAATTTTCTTGCAAGAGGGCTAGCAAAAACACGATCTGTTTTAGGTGCTGTGCTGGGCTTCGCAGGTTTTGGTTCAGGTGAGCTAGGTGACTTTTCAATCACCTCTTCTTTAGCCGGAGTACTTGTTGGGGGAGGAGCTTGTGGGGCCCCACCATCTGATGCTTGGGGTTTGTAATCTTTAAATTTTTCAATATCATCCTTATCTTCAACAGTTATTGCAATCACCTGCCACAAGCTTAATTAATTAAGTTTGTCCTTGCTATACCTTAACCATTTCGAAGACATTGCAATAAGTTGCATGCCAACAAAATTTAGTTGGTTAAATTCAAATCCATGAGCTTAGAATTGATCATTTCAACCCAATTACCTATAAATGGGATTTGGAGTTATTTCATATACCCAATGGGCCAAACAAGTTGAGCTACAAGATTCAACTAAAAGGAAACATGTCAAATGTGTTAAGGTTCTTTTTAAAGCGTATTTAAATGCATAAAAACCTCCGAAAGCGCTTTACTAATTTGCACTTGCTTTTCTGATTATTCATCTCCATATTAACAATTTTAGATTTGTTTGTGTTATATATCTAATGCATCAAACGGTATTTTTAGATTTGTTTGCGCTCTATATCTAGTGCATCAAACGGGTTAAGCTAAAAGATTTAATCATCAATAGAAAATGGATGAAAAGAAGTGTATATGTCACCCCAACCGAACGCATTCTTGAGCTATAAAAAAATTAACCATTTTGACATGAAATCGTTTTTGAGGTTTTAGCCTACCCGTCCAAACCAATAATTTTTCCCAACACAGGTATTAGCATATAAGAGATGAATTTATTTGTAAGAGAAGAAATCAGAAAATGAGTTGTAAGCCAAAACACACTCATTTGAAATTTGAAGTATAATAAAAATGGTACTCTAATAACAAAAATATAGCATATCAAGATCAAATACCTCGCCAACTTTGATTTCTTTTGCTCCATCTCCATGTATAATCTTAGCAAGATATCCTTCCTCCATACATTCCATTTCTACAGTGGCTTTATCCTGTAATAAATCAGTGCACGTGTTGGCAGTAAATGTTTGCAGGACTGTACAAATTCTTCTCCCAAGAATCATTACAAGCACTCAAGCAGAAAACCTAAAACTAAAGATAAGGAGACGTACTGTTTCAACTTCACAGAGTACTTCACCAGGTGAGACTTGATCACCTTCTTTCTTTAACCAGCGTGCTATGTTACCCTGTATAAAAAATAAGCAAAAAATTCAAGAAACAAAAGAATATAAAGAGCCAAAATGAGTAAGCATGAGACTTAGGATTAGCACAGGCCTCTGTCATTGTAGGTGAAAGAGAAGGCATCCCAATCTCTTGGTGTGGGGGAAGGCCTGCGTCGTGAAAGCATATATTAAATAACTTTTAATAGCACAAGAATTTGGCAAAAGGAATACGAAGCTAGAGCTTGGTCAAGGCAAATTTCTTCCACATCTCGTAAGAAAAGGGCTCCTTTTCTAATTAATATATAAGAAGAATATTCATCTAGGCCTTGGGCATGACATAAGTTAAATCATGTATCACATGTAATCTTAACATCAATGTGTAGCAACATCAGTACTGGTTCAGTTAATGGTCATATCCTAAAAGAAGTACAAATATTTCCAAAAATGTTGGAACAACAATGTAAGCCATGTACTTGGTGGAAGAAACTAAAAACCCTTGATGAGTGATTCCAATTTCCATGTTCCCCTCAGCACATCAGTCTTAGATGAGTTTATCAAGCATTTTTAAACATGTATAGCAAGAAAGAACAACATTAAGTTTAAAAAAAAACAGCCGTGGTTAATAAGTTATAACTTATAAAAGAGACTCGATAAATATTGTAGCAATTAGAATTATCTCTATGCTTAACATAAGACGACAAGATATTTGTATGCTATGTATGGTTAGAGTGTGATGAGTGATGACATAATTTTCCAATCTTGTTTCAGAAAATATCTTCCTCTGATGGATCAAAGAAATACTCACCAACTTCACAAATCACCAGTGCTTGATCAGAAAATTTAAAAATAAAGACAATGATATGGATGAAGGAAGGTATCCAAAGAAGATAATCAAAAAGTTAAAAAGTAAACAACTTCCTAGTGGATTCATTTTGTTAATAAAAGGGAAAGCTCTTAGCTTCTTCATGTATGCTTTCCTAAACAAAACAAGACCACCAATCCTTGACTGTTGAATTCTAATCCCCACTACCAAAAATGAATCACAAGACATGCTTTGAACCATGCAGCCATATAAAACCTGGGCATTAATGATAGACTAATAAAACAATCACAAACCTATGTATTTTATGTTGATGTTGAGACTTGAGAGAGCTACCTATCAGTAATTTAAAAGTAAGAGATTCACCACAACACATATGAGCATCTAGAATACAAGAGCAGCCCCGCCTAACAGATGAGAATTGCAACTAACCAAGCTTGCCCCCAATCTCTAATAACATTAAAGCAGCTGGCAATGAATATACTGATTAAATAACCTAAAAATGTTCACTGAATATTGGATTTCCAGCACCAAACAGTCACAAAAGAATACTTGTACTTTCATCATCACATAAAGAAGTTCCATATATGCTAGTATATTCACATATTTGATCCAATTCAATCATATGTCCAGGAGTTTAAGGTCATCAAATGTGTATGTAGCCAGTAGATATCAATGTTACACAAAAAAGTTACCTGAATTTGTTGCAAAAGTTCTCCTAAGTTGCACATCAGAGCTGTTACACGTAAAGCATATAATCAGAACACAACTCATGAACCAGATGATTGCAATCATGGTTAAATACTTCAAAAATTACCATGAAATTCCTCTACAAAACACCATGCCACTAACTGAAGTCCCTTCTGTTCTAGCAGCAAATCCATTTTGCACCTAGGAACATAAGACAGCAGTAGCTTTCAGACAACAATAAAGTACTCAACTTTAAGCTCAATCTACATAATGACACATAAAAAACTAAAGTAAGGAGATGCAATGCTTGATCAATTTGGCTTACCTTTGCAGAATTCACTGCCCTATAACTTCGAGTGAGCATGGGTGTACTAGACATGGATCCACTGCAAGCCATACATACACAAATATTCTCCCCAAAAACATTATTAATCTGGTGATGCTTCAACACAACTGCAACAAAAATGCAAAATTGTATCAATACAATCACCATCCGAATTTGATTGTCTTCCACAAAGTAGAAAATCTGAACCTATTGCAAATGAATTACAACTTACCATCCCCTCTGCTAGTAATGGAACGAGCACCATGCGTAAACCACCGCACCATAACAGCATGATCCTGCCGTACTAAGCCAGAAGCATTTCTCAACTGAAAAAAAAACAAAAAACAATCAACACCATCAAAACATATAGCTTATCTGATGTACTATCATACTATGTCAAAACTAACAGAAATCCTCCTCTATTCACTCAACTAATCGGCAACCTAAATCGCTCAATCTTCAGTTCTTCACATACTAACTTACTCTTCTATTTCAGCAGCTAGAGAAATCAGAAACACACTCAGGAGAAATCAGAAATGAATCTCAACACGATTTCAGAACTCAGAAGTGCAATCACCTACCGCATCTAACGCCAACACATTTACTGATTCACATCAACAACTAATCATCAACCGTAGATTCACACATAGAAAACAGATATCTAAACATCAAACAAACGCAAACAAACACAAAAAGTAGCAAGTGATTTGTGCGTGTGTAGATGAAGATGAAAGGTGATCGGAACCTGTTTGGAGTGACGGAAGACGTGAGATGCGAAAGTCATGGTTGAGTAGAGTGATTGTTCGCCGGAATAAATGGCGTAAGGCTTCGCCGATGAAGCGAATCTTTGAATGGTGTGATGTTTGTTTGTGTTGATTTTGGCTAGGGCTTAAGGTCAAATTGTGGAGGTAGTGAAGGTCTAGATCGGTGTTCTTGAGTAGAACAGGGGTCTGTGTGAAATGTTAAAAGAACGGGGGCCTTTTTAGCGTTATATAATCTAAACTATCTCTCCTATATATAAAACATTTGGGGTATTATAAGATACTTTAAAATTAAAACAAATACTTTACTTAATGGATAAGGTACAATCATTTTAAAAATAAAATAATAATTATATTATTATGTACGGATTACCCTCTTACAATTAGTTACATAATAGCCCTATACTTATTAACACTTACATAAAAGTTTAACAAATTTGAACTATTTGATATTTTAAATTTGCATTAGTTTAGGAATTTAAGAACTATTATTTAACCATATCCATTATTTTAGGGATTTAGTAACAAATTATTAAATGAAATATAAATTATGAGGTATTAGTAAATAAAAAACAACTTTAAACCTTAATATTAACACTTATGTAAAATTTTAACAAATTTAAATTAGTAATAAGTGAAGTTATTTGTTTCTGTTAAATGAAGTTTAAATCATGAGGTAATAATGAAAAAAAACATTTTAAACCTTTATACTAACCGTGGCCATAAAATTTTAACAAATTTGAATTAATAATAAGTAAAGTTATTTTATTTCAACTATATGAAGTTTAAATTGTGAGGTAATATTGAATAAAAATAACTTTAAATATTTATACTAACTGTACCAATATACTAACTTTAAATGTGAAAGGTATAATGAGTGATATTTTAAAATATCATAAAATTAAGAATAATTATTTTATCCAATACATAATACACAATCATTTTTAAAGGTAAAATAGTATTTATAACATTATTGATATATTACCCCTTACAATTAGTTACATAATAACCTTACATTTACTAACAATTACATAAAATTTTATATTATCTTATCCATAAAAAAACTTAAAGTGTTTAAGATTTCAACTATATCTTTTAATCTATCACGTTTAAAACTTTTTAAAACTACAATTGTAACATTTGTTTTTTAAACGTTTTGGTGTAAATTTTTTGCTAAACCGATCTGTATTTTGTGAGTTATAATAAGTTAAGGCGTAAATGTGCAAGTAATTATGCAAAACTCATTTATTTGGCATTTTTAGCTTAAAAACATAATAGAATTTGTAAAAATACTACAAAATTAATAAATATTAAAAACACGTTCCGAATGTAAATGTCGTCCCGCCGCATTGCGCGGCACCCTTCTAGTATAAATAATACGAGAGAGACATTTTAAGATACCATAAAATTAAAAATAATTATTTTATTTCATGCATTAATTATAAATATTTTTAAGGGTAAAATAGTATTTATAACATTATTTGCATATCACCCCTTACAATTAGTTATATAATAATCTTACACTTTCTAATATTTACATAAAATTTTATATTATTTACTCTATAAACCAAGAAAACTAAATTGTTTTAATATTTCAGCTATATATTTTAAATATCACGTTTAAAAAACTTTTGAGACTAAACTGTAACTTGTGTTTTTTAAATATTTTGGTGTAAACTTTTTGTTTAACCGATTCGTATTTTATAAGGTACAATAAGTTAATGCGTAAATGTACAAGTAGTCATGCAGAACGAATTTATTTAGTGTTTTAAATTTTAGCTTAAAAACATATAAAAATTTTATAAAACTACTACAAGAATAATAAAATATTAAAAACACGTGTCGCATGTAAAATGTCACCCACCGCATTGCGCGGACACCGTTCTAGTATATGTATATGTATATAGTTTGTGTTTTATTTTTATTTTTATTTTTTATTTTTAACTCAAATTCTAGTAGGTAAATGTTTAAAAATAATAAAAAAGTTTTAGTAGGGGTGTTCAAAAATATCTAAATCTGAAACCGAATCCGAAATATCCAAAAATCTGAAATTCAGATATCCGAAATATCCAAAATATTTATAAAAAATTTAAAATATTAAATATTAATTAAATATTTTAGATATTTTCATATATTTTAGATATTTGATAAAAACTTTGGATATATGAAAAAATTTTCAATAAAAAATATTATATTTTAATAGAATTTATTAAATAATATATTTTTTTTTTAAATTCGGACATCCGAATCCGAATCCGAAATTTTGGATATCCGAAATTTCGGATTCAGGTAGTGAAATCCACTATCAGAAGTTTTCGGATACTTGAATTTGAACACCCCTTAAACTTTCACCCCGAATTTAATATTGCTTCAATTAGGTTGATAATATTTTTATTTTGTTCAAATCAGGTCATTAAAATTTTTATTTGTTTCAATCAGATCATCAAATATTTCAATTAGACCATTCATATTCTTTTATTCTTAAATAATTTACAATTTTTAAATAATTTGGCATTTTATAAATATTGCTGATTTGTAATATATTTTATTTTTTTAATATGTTTATAGTTTACGAATGACCTAATTAGAATAATCTTAAAACTTTAAAGACATGATTAAAACAAAAATAATTTATTAGTGACTTGATTGAGACAAAAAAAATTATGAGTGATTTAATTAGAACAATATTGAAATTTGATTAATATTTATAAAGTTATCTCCTTTTAGTAATAGTAAAACGTTAGCAGTTGATTTAAACTATAAATTAAGCTCGAGCGATGCGTCATGTTTGCGTACTTCGTTACCCGTATTATAATAGTTGACTGTGAGCGGTGTTGATGTTAAAACGATTAAGGGGTTGTTTGGCAGCATCTGAATCAGACTTTTAATGATTCAGGTGCTTAATGATTTAGACATTTGTCTCTGAATAGTTAAGCATTATACTAATATTGAATGATTAAGATGTCTAATGCTGAATGGTTAAAGACATCTTATCTGAATTGATCAGATATTTGCCTTTGAATAGTTAAGCGATATATTAGCTCTTAATGGTTCAGACTTCTTAATGATTCAGACCTCTTAATGGTTCAGACCTCTTAATGGTTCAGCAGTTAACGATTCAAACCTCTTATTGATTGAATACTTAATCATTCATAAATGGTCAAACAACCCTAAAGTCGTAAATGAGATGTAGTTAATTAATAGTTTTCTCAATAGCTGAGTCTTTGTGTACTACAAAATAAAATATTTATTTATAACGGTGTAACCATATAAAAGGTGTCTTATGTAATATTTATGCGGCCAAGGCCTTGGTTCGCTGGTTACCCACCCGCCTGTCAAGCAGGAGGTCCTCGTTCGAACCCGGGGAGCCTCATATATTTTTTAACCATCAGGGCTTGCCCTGATGGCCACCTCAATGAGGGATAGAGCTCTGTGGCCAAAAGGTCACGGGTTCGATTCTGAGGGGGGAGGGTTTACCCACAATATGTGGGGTTCCCGCCCGAAGGTTTTCCCACCTGGTTCGATTGCCTGGGGGCTCTGTAGCGTGGGCCCGGTTAAGACAACATAGTATACACCCCCCGCTCGGCTCGAACTTGTGTGGTTTGGGTTATCATGGTAAAAGGATTTCCGTTGAGACACTCGCCCTTAAAAAAAATGTAATAAAAAAATAAAGCCGTAATATTTTCGAAAAGATATTAGCAACGTGAAAACTAATACGGTAGTTATTATTCCATTGACCTCTAGAAAGTAGTGAGTGTTTTCATTAACACACTAATAATAATGATAACGATTATTCTTAATTATAAGAATAGTAAGGCCAAAATAAATAAATAAATAAATAACATCAAAAGTACTAATGATGAAATCGATACTAATAAATCAAAATATTTATAAGCCACATATAATATTTTTACACTATCCATCTAGGCTCCATATAGAATTTGCACACAAGTCGATAGTATAGTAAAATTTAATCATTTTTTGACACATTAAATTTTAATGATTGTTTATATATACTTTTCAAATTATGAAATAGATTTTTGATAAATTAAAAACATGTTTTTTTAGTTTAAAAACATAATATTTTTTAAACCAATAGGTTATGAAATATGAAGTTTTTTTTAATACAAAGAGCTTTTTAAAAAATTGTTTAAAAAGGTATTTAAAAAATTGGAGTATTAAAAACAATTTTTTAAAATAAATGTTTTTTAAAGATGAAAGTTTAGAAAAATATTGCTACTGTAGCTAATTATATGTAATTTCAATCATATTTTATCTCAAAAGTTATTTTATAATTTTTAAATATTAATATATTAATTTAATATATTTATTTAATCCGTATAATACACGAGTTTCTAAACTAGTAATAATAATAGATATGAATATTATTATCAAAGCCACAAAAATATAAACCAATTAAAAATAACACATAAAACAATAAATAATAGTTATATTTTCTAGGAAAAATAACATAAATAATAATAATAATCATAATGATTAAAATGAAAAGATGATCGTGAACGAAATGGTTATTAATCACACTCGCAATTTTCGTTTTTCTACCAAAGACAATCCGCATAATATTCAAATATTACTCCTGATTTTTACTCACAATGATGATTGTGAATGAAATGAAGAAAGTACAAACAAAATCAATTGTAAATTTATGTTAATATGTTATGAAGATTGTCTTTGACAACAAAATTTAAAGTTGTGAGTATCATTAATAAAACTATTAGTATATATTATTCTCAGCTACTAATTCACAGTTTATATCATTAATATATATTATTAGTATCAAATTTTCCTTTGTTTAGTTTAAGTATTGTTTTTCTACTCGATCGACAAGGTAAAAAGGATATATAGATTATTTACATAATTTAAAAACGCATTTTACATTGTTTACTCTCTTAGTAAGTATTATACGATTATTAGTCATAATATTTTAGTCAATAGGACTATTTTACACATTTGATAATGAATACATTGTATGTGTGTGTAAATAAATGTAAATTATCATAATATTTCTGTGAAATAAGCCAATTTAGAAGGTAAAAAACTCATGAAATAAAAACACATATAGACACTTTGACCGATTAAAGAGCATCAAACATCATCGCTTTCTTGTATTTTAACTTGATAAATTATCGTTACAGAGTAATTAACAGGATATTAAAAAAAAAAAAAACTTTTATGACCCTCTATTCTACCAAACACTGTTTGCAACTTTAATTGAATTCCACGTGTAACCACCACCTCATCATCAATGGCCTTTTGCACTCCAAAAGAGCCAAAGGCCAAATACCATTTTACCCAAATAAACATATCATCAAAACCCACCCAATTTGACTCCACAAAAATTGGTTTGTAGTTTTTGTTTAACAACACAATTCTTTAATATCTAATTCGACCTCTAGCTTACTAAATCATCCCCAAAATCGTAATATTAACATATATTTATTATATTTCTCTCTCAGACAAAAATAAACATATAAAGAAAGAACGAAGAAACACAGATCTCAATTATGTCAAGATGGTAGGGTGATTGATATGAGCAACAATGGAGGATTTCCAAGAATACGAAGAATTTGAAGAGGTGCATCACTTGAAACCGACACATGAAGAACCTGACTTCAAATTTGAAGAATTAGAGCCAAGTGATCCAGATTAAGGGGCTGTTTGACAACATCTGATTGAATAAGTGCTGAATGAATAAGAGGGTCTGAACCAGTAAGAGGTCTGAACCAGTAAGAGGTCTGAACCAATAAGTACGTTTGGTATAAATTTTCTTATAATATTCACTTTCTGATTTTCACTATCATTTTGAAAGTCAAAATTGAAAACCGAAGTCAAAATTTGTAACTCTTATGTCGGTTAAAAGACTTTAAATCAAGCTCTCTCTCGAAGCTCTCTCTTGGTGAACCCAAAATCAATAATGAATCGGTTGAATGAAAATCGATTGAAGCTCTCTCTCGAAGCGCTCTCTCTCTCTCTCGAAGCTCTCCATCTAAGCTCTCTCTCGAAGCTCTCTCTCTCGAAGCTCTCTCTCTCGAAGCTCTCTCTCTCGAAGCTCTCTCTCTCGAAGCTCTCTCTTCAGCCACAAAAATCGATTGAATGAATCGGTCGATTGAATGAATCGGTCGACTGAAGTGATTTGGGTCGCGGTCGATTGAAGGGTCGCCGATGGTTGCTGGTCGCCGATTGAAGGGTCGCCCATAGATCTGGTCGCCGATGGTTGCTGGTCGCCGATGGTTGCTGGTCGCCGATAGTTGCTGGTCGCCCATAGATCTGACTCGGGTCAGATGCTCTCTCATGTCTGATTGAATAAGAGGTTGGGTCAGAGCTCTTTCTCATTAAGAGGTATCTAACCAAACGCACTGATCTGTCCCATGTCTGACCGAGTCAGACATTAAGGTCTGACCAGCCTCATTAAGAGGCAAACAAACAGCCCCTAAGTTTAAAGTTGATCTAAAACACAAGTTTATATCCTTTGTGGGATAGAATCACGAGATAGTAAGTTTTAATAGTGTGATTATTCACACTTTTTTCTAACCATGAAAACCACTTTTAATTAGGGCTTCATACGAAATCGAACGAACACGAACAAGGCATCATTGATGCTCGTTCGTTAAAAATATGAACCTGTTATGAACTATTCATGGACACTTACTGAACAAGATTTATTGTTTGTGTTTGTTCATTAAGAAAATAAACATGTTCATAAATTGTTCACGATACTTACCGAGCGCAAACGAAAACAAACAAATATTCATGAACATAAACGAACACAAAACAAACATTCATGAACATAAACAAATACAAACAACTATATATTCATTTTAGAATAAGATTTGTATGTTTCATCACAAGCATTACGTAGTATCCACCAAAAATAGACAAATGAGCGATGTTGACGGAGATGCATATTATAACTAGGATCTCATATTTTCAGAAATTAAAAGCAACATAAAATATAAAATATAAAAACCTATAAATGAACAAATACAAATGAAATTAAACGAACATAATTGAACGGACACAACATTTGTTCATGTTCGTTCGTTTAACTAAATGAACAAAATTTGTTGTTTTTATTCATTAATTACTAAACAAACTTCCCACCCAAACAGTTCACGAATTGTTCGTTGAACGTTCGGTTCGTTTGCAGCCATACTTTTATTTTTGTTACCATCTTTGTTTATATTTATATGTTACCTCGAGTTAAGTTCAAGAAAATAAAGTATAATTTATTAAGCATTTCATATACGTTCAATTTAAATCATTGGCTTTAAGTTTATAAAAAGAAATTCACAATCACTAAGAGCTTCCTCAATGGTTGTTTTTAGGGGCACTTCTTGGTCGTTCTTGCTTTGTTCATAGCTCTTTTTGCCTAGTTTCCGCATGAACGTGAAAAACGGATATGTGATGGTGCTGAGTACTCTCTAATTTATATTTATATTACATATATAAAGAGAGGTTTAAACAAACAGTGGTTATAATACGAGGGTCCCGATATCTAGACACCCTCTTATTATAAATTTTTATATGGGTCGTATGGCACCATACATGTCGTGTAGGTGGGGTCGTATAGCCTATACGAGACATATAACCCCTCTGACAACCCCCTAAATTTTTCCTCGTAGTCAGTTTTGAAATTTGTTATACGCGTCATATAGCCCTATATGTGTCGTATAGGAGGTCATATATGGCTATATGGGGTGTATAACCCTCTGACAGTCCCTCTAAACTTTCCTCGTTTTCAGTGCTTCGACTCTACGTCGCGTATGATGATATACGAGCCGTATAGGGATGTGCCGATTTATAAAATGAGTTGTCTACATATTAGGACCGTGAACAATACTTAATTATGAGCATTCATGAGTCTCCCTGCGATGGTTCTTTGTACTTTTAAAAAATAATTTTTTTTTGATATTACAACTAACTAGACATGTTTTGAGATATTTTTGAATCTCCTTAAAATGAATACTCTAAAGATATATAAAACCCTAACTGGTTTTATAGTTAACGGATAGTTTATATGACTTTAATAGACCAATAAAGAGACCTTGGTTAATTATAAAGAACATAGATGCTAAAGACATCATAATAATTGCGAATAATTTACAAATCTACAAAATGATTGAGAATATGTTGCTAAAATAAACTGAACCTCAGATTTCAGAAACATGAATACATCATTTCTGAATCTAGGATTTTACAATCAATCCAAATGATTATTTTGTCAAATTTGATTTGCATCCAAAAAAAAAAAAAAAAACAGCAACTCCGAATCAATAGAAAGAAAACTTACAACGGTTGATAAACCATATTACAAAGTTGATATCCACAACACATCATATCATCATCATCTCAGCATCCACAAACAACCACGGGCATCGGAAAACATATTTTGGTTTTCAATATTTCTTTGTTATTGCATGATCCGCGAGCTTTACTTTTGAAAAACAAATTTATATGGTACAGGAGCAAATGAACATTCCACTTTGTCTAAAAATGCAGACCCTCGATACCTTTGAGGGTCGACTCAAAGTTCTTTATGTTAGATGACCGCTTCTGGTCTGAGGATACAACAGGTGAGCTCCTTTGACCGGTGCTTGTGACCCTACGAAGAGCACTTGGGCTTGCGTTTGTGGTCCGCCCGTATGATGACTCGGGTTCACCAACTGGGTCACGGCTGCTAGAGACACCAGGTCGCCTAGAAGATCCACTTGATTGCAAAATAATATTACTTGATAACTGTATAGCCAAAAAGAAAACAGGTCATGAGGGTCAAACGAATGAACAGGTCAAACAAAAAGACAGCAAAAAAGGTGACGGTGATGAGGGTCATAAGCAGCATACAGTGTGTTTTTTTAAGCAAACTGCAAACATCATATATTGTTCTATTAACAAAATTGATTTATTTATAAACAAAGAAGAGTATCTTTTCGTTTTTTTATTTTTTTGAACTATTGTGTACTTAAAATATGTAACATCAATTTCTTAAAATATGTACTTAAACAAAGCTTAAACAACTTATTAATTAATATTAGCACAAAATATTTGATAAATAGTCAAAACATGTTTATCAAAGCTATATGTCAAAGCCAATTTTGTATCTTTAAAATTACAACCACCACCACCATACCCAGCAAATTACATAAGTAAAAACTCACCTACTTTTGCATCTTTGCAATTACACAAGTAAAAAAAGTACCTGCTTTTGTATCTGTTATATGTGTCCTTTTTTATTGTAATCATAAGATTACTGTAAACATTATTAGGAAGCTAATTATTTATTATAAAATATTGATAGCAAGTCTTTTGAGCCACCCAACCCACCCAACCCAACCCGCGCAAATCACCTACTTTGACATGTTAACCAATCCACCTGACCCACCCAATTTGCAACCTCTAACATTATCATGATGGCAGATCACACAATGTAGGATTATGATGCAAATCCAACGAGCACCTTTTTTCAAAAATATAAAAAACTAGAATTAAGCCCCCACGTTACGGCGGGGGTGTAAAACCGTGCCAAACAACACCAATGCCACACCACCGCCAACGACCATCAACACTGAAGTTGCGGTGCGTTAATACGGAGAAATTAGACCGAAACGTAAAGCATAAAAAAGTTTAACTAAGTCAATTTAGGACTCGGGTATTGCGATGAATCTGTCAAACAGGTAAAAATAGACAGAAAAACATCGAACCACACATGCATGTTGCGCCATGTTAAGTCACAAAATTTAGAGCAAAATGAAAAAATGTTGAACCACACATGCATGTTACGTCGTGTTAACTTGCAAAACTTAGAATGAAGTGTAAAACAAAAATTTACGAAAGATAAAAGTCTTGGGTTAAAGTTGTAAAGTAAAAAGTTGTAAGGTCAAATTGCAAAAGATACAAAAGTTTTGGGTTAATAGTAAAAACTCAATTTTTGTGAGGTTACATTGCAAAGATGAAAAGAATAGGTTTAAAAGTAAAAAAATCATTTTTATAAACACTCTCTAAGCATAAGGTACAACACCTTATGCATAGAAAAGTTGAAGATTAGTATATTATAAATAAAATACCTCTCTACTCAGGGATGGATCACTGGAAGCTGGATTTTTCTGTCTAGAAAGGTTCCCAGAATTGGAAGGCATCCCAGCATTTCTATTCCTGGAGGGATTTGCAGAGGACCAACCGGAAGGCCTACCTTCTTCACCACCTGCTAACATTATTATTTTTTACTTTTAATTTTATAAATTATTATATAATATATCAGCATTACACATAAAGTGAGAGAATGACATAGATCCGCAATATCTATTTCTCATAATCCAGATAGTTGACAAATAGACAAAAATTTCACTCAAAATGGGAAATGCATAACAACAGCTAGATCTCCCTAACTGACCTTTTAAAAGAAAGTATAAAAACTACTTAAGATATTAAAACTCACCTGATAGCCTACTCAGGTTGGCAGTCACAGGAGGGACACCAGAACTTGTTCCAGCACCAGTACCCTGTCAAGAAAGCATTATGTAATTCAATGATACTAGAAATCCTAAGCAATGCCGTAGGAGGAGAAAAAAAAGACGCATTTTGTATACATGATACTAGAATTCCTAAGCAATGCCGTCGTAAAAATATAAAAATGATAAATAAAAGGTAAAACAGCTTACAATAGCACGGGATGGAGGATTGGCAAGCTGTGATTGCTGATATTTCAAAATAGTCCAATCAAAGATGTAATCAAACTGAAAGCCTGAAGCAATTACATTTAGGGCATAAATATTTAGACATTGTATACCTGGTTCCACCCAAACTAAATGCAACAGTTATTAACTACTCCCCCATAAAAACAAGCAACAGATTCTTTTTGTACAGGCGGTACATCCTTTTCAGGTACGGTTTCAATACAAAATCATTTTTTCCTCCATAAGTAACAGTAACAAAACAAGGTATCAAAGGAGCTAGGCGCAAAGGGTGAGCCTGTAGCCTAGAATTTGCTAAATTGACTTTCCTCCACTGGCTAGATCCATGTTGGAGGTGTCTAGATATGTGATTTCAAAGTGATAATGTGATATTGAATAATCTGATATCCTGAATAAGATAGTTGTAAATAGGCAGCAGAAAATAGTGTTCAATGTGCCCCCTGGTGTTTGTAGTTATAATAACCTGATAATCAGACGCCAGTTTGATAATTTTCCATAATAAGGAATTAATAGATAAAATGACCAATTTTTTTTTGTAAATTGTAAGGCGAAAAGTGCTGCAAAATAAGAGTAGAAGTCTTATCAAATTAGATTAAAGGAAGAGGTAGACCTGTAATTAGGTTTCTACCTTAGAAGAAAACTTTTCTTACAGTTATAACTGATGATTTGATCCCGAAACTTGCGTGAATACAGATAACACATTATAAAGCAGAAACCCAAACACACTCTTTGTTTGGACATTTCAGATATTTGACTAAGGTTACACTATTTCAACAATGTGCAAGTCAAAAGTTGACTTTTTTAGGGATGAAGAGTGTTAAATATATCAAGTAGAACATGAGTATTTCCAACAACTTACCTTCACGAATAAACAGATCACGGAAGATTCTCTTCAAATAAGCATAATCCGGCTTATCATCAAATCTCAATGAACGACAGTAATGGAAATAAGATGCAAACTCTGTAGGGTAGCCCCTACATAAAGACTGCAAAAATGACAATAACAATTATAAAGAATAAAGATAATATATGGCTCATATATGCAGCTTGGCAGGCAATAACATCATGGAACATAATAGTTTTACCTCAATAGAGGTGGAAACCTTCTTTTCACTAATTTTTTCATACTTTTGTTTCTTGTTCCCAGCTTTTAGTCCCTGCCAGGGAAGACTGCAGCGTACAAAACATTTAGTCAAAACCAACAACATAATAATAATGCATCAAATAAATAATAATAATAACAATATAAATGTGGTGTGTAGAGTATATCTACCTTCCTCTTAAGAAGTACATAAGAACAAATCCAAGTGATTCCAAATCATCTCTTCTGCTTTGTTCTAAGGAATAGATGTACTAAAATATAAGAATGATATTACGTAATATTACGTTGCTTTATATGTTTAAAGGATTATGACCATCGTATGCTTACCAATTCCAAGGTGAGTATTCATGCTAGCGTACCTAGCTGTCCCGGTCAAATTCTTGTTCTCTCTGCAATTTTATGACAATAAAACAAAAACATATGACATTATGTGCACAGATAAATAAGAGCAATTGTGTTGTTGCTCCATAGAAAAATTTTAAAGTGGCAAAATGGCAGAGTGGAGTGGGGTGTGTCAATATGGGTTGACCTAGAAACATTTTTGTCCATTTTTTCTAACTTTTTGTAAACAGTTGATGCAATAAATTTGATAAAAGATTCAGATTACTGCAATATTGTTGCAGTTTTTGGAATATAGAAATTTAGAAGGCTGTGTGCACTAAAAGAAAAGTAGTCAACTCCCTATCCGTTTGACTGCTTTAAGCTGTTTTTCTGTTAAACTGCTGATTTTATTCATTTGATATGTTAAAGTTAAACATGTATAATCCAGAATCAACCAATTGGTAAGTAAATGACTGACCACTTTTAAAAAATGTAATAGCATGATTTATCATTTTGTTTTTACTTATCAATCTTTTTCTCTCGTTGCCTTGAGTTGGTATAATTCGTTTATGGGTGATGTTGTTTAAATGCACAGTTACTGCATTTTGTTTCAGGTTTGCTTCATCACTTGATCCATTTCATATATATGTGATGTGATTTCTGGCTCCTGTTATATTTATTAGTTTTCTATCTTTTATTTTACTTCCTTTCCATTAAAATTTGCTTGTTGGCATGCATTTACGGATTAATGTGAATTTTTTTATGAAAATCAGACAGTTGTAATTCATGCACCTCACTTAGATGAGGACATTTCATCTTAACGGATGGGCCAATGGTTAGGTTGGCAACATGCAGTAGGTTCAAACTGGGTTTTATCCCTTTTTGATTTCTTTTATAACCGATTGATGTATTACTTAAGATTACAAAAAACTATACTATTGAAATAATAACTAAATACTTTTTTTCAAAAGGAAATTTGCACTTGACTACCCTTTTGGCATTCAATTTGTTTCTTTGTTAGCAAAGTTTCTAAACATCTAACTGCTTGAAAAATTATACGGCAAATCAATCCAATTTAGGGGTCAAAATTGGCACCTCGAAAACACAATAAAACCCAGTTACCTATAAGGAATATGCTGATGAGTAGAAGAGTCCCTATATTTCTTGGCTAGCCCAAAGTCAATAGCATAGACCTGTAATATGCAGGCATATGTTTATTTTTAGAACAACTTATATAAATCAGAAACTAGAGAAAAAATTATATCAGAAACCTGATTAGCACGTCTTCCTAACCCATAAGGAAGTTGTCTGGCTTAATATCCCGATGCAAGAACGATTTACAATGAATAAATTCAACACGATTGATCTGCAGGAAGTATAATCACATAAAAACAGAATAAAAAACATGCAATTGTAAATTTTATATTTAAGAAAAGCATACCATCTGATCAGCAAGCATAAGAACGGTTTTCAAAGACAACTTCCTACTACAGAAATTGAAGAGATCCTCAAGACTGGGTCCCAACAAATCCAATACAAGAACATTGTAGTCACCTTCAACACCATACCATCTCACGTTCGGGATTCCAGCTAACAAATTGGCAAACACAGGAGGCAGTAAGAATAATAAATAAATTACTAAATATAAAGGTGAGTGAAATAGAATTTAAAGGGGCTAATTACTTCCTCCTTGTAGTATCTTGTACAACTTTGATTCATATAACAATTGTGGATGTTTTGTTTTAATATTTTCCTGAAAAGAAACAATGGAACAAAAGTAAGTTAAATAAAATCACAAGCCAGATTAACATTTAATCATAAGTTAAATAAAATCACAAGCCAGATTAACATTTAATCACTTACCGATATATTGAAACACAATATACATTACAGATGTATTGAAACAAAATATACATACGTCAAACCCCAAACTGTGTACCGCTACTCTGGTCTTAAAATCATTTTTATAAGAGTTTCTTTAAAAGTTTAAACAACTCCAATTTTTGTTATCTGAAGTTGTAATTCTGCTGCAGTACTTCATTGATACGGTACTGGTATATAACTTCTAGTTTTCAATTAAGATTCGCAGCAAATATCACATGAGGGTAGCAAATGAATAACATAAAATTACCGAAACAAACATTACGGTTTTACTCGAATATGTACATGTATTTAATAAATTCTCTTACGAGCTTGTGAATAACTGATAATCTAATTGCAGACATTAAAGATTCAAACATTAATTCAGACCACTTAGCAATGAGCTCACTTGGGAATTTAGCTTTGTTCAATGGTTTTTAGCTCGCCTTTCGTTGGCATTAAACCTTGTATACATCAAGATAACATACTTATCGTATCCTAGTACAGAATTAAAAGTTAAATGTTTCACTTTGGAAAAAATTGGACAAAGTATGGGTAAATTTGTACTTTTGTCATAATAAAACTGTAATGAACCTTATAGTTTCTTTTCTCTGTAAAACTTCCCATATTTGGAAAGAAATTTTGAAGTGAAGATTAGACAAAACTTTCCCTCGAGAACCTTTATTTTCTCTTACAAAAATAAGAAAAAAATTAAAAATAACTCTTGAACACAAAGGTTCTCTCCACTTGTTCCAAATCTTTCTTTTTCCTTGTCATTTTTTACTGTTGTGAAAATGGAGTTAGAATTTAGAAATACCAAAAAAAATCTTAGTAGCCTCATATAACACTTTACCATGTTACGCTCTTTACGGAAACAATGTAGAATGTTTTGTTGGTTGGCAGAGTTGTCCTTAGGTTTAAAAAAGCCATTCATTAATAAAGCACTTCTCTCAAACTCATCATAATCCTTTTAATAGTTTCATTTCATAAGAAATCAAGTCATATTGATTAAACAGCAGGCGAAACATTTTACCAATGATTTACCATCTTTTCAATTAAGATTTGACAAAACAACTGGCTAAAACGAAAGGGTTGTTTGGTAGCCTCTTTATGGTCATTAAAAGGCTACCTCTTAATGGTTCATAGCCTCTTAATGGTTAAGAGGTAACCTTAAGTCTGAATGGTTAAGAGGTAACCTTAAGTCTGAATGGTTAAGTGGTAACATCTTAATATTACTCATAGCTATTCAGGTTTCACGTTACCTTTTAACCAATAAGAGGCTATAAACCATTAGGAGGTAGCCCCTAACGATCATTAAGAGACTACCAAACAGCCCCTAACAGGAAATAAAGGAGGTAAGCAAGATCACCCAATATTTTTTATATGTCATACAATACGTTAAGATTATACCTACTTTGGACGTTTCAAATACGCAAAGTTCATAAAACTGTTTAAGAATATTTAGCAATGCATATATCCTCTTACCTCCCATGATCCAATGTCTGCAACTTACAAGTAAACCCTAAATCCAGTTGTCATGAAACCCATTTTTCCCCAAGTACGATGAAATCCCAACCAGCAGATTGTCGAACCACGCGTACCTTTCTATTATTGAAATTGTGATAATTTGTGCTTAATCACAGACCACAAAGTTCACCACAGATATGCACATCCATAGAAGATTTTGCCTTATTCAGCTGATTAATTACAGAATGCTTATGTAACTTATATCTATCTCATCATTCAATTCCATGTTCAAGTATGATGATTTTCACCCAAACACCCTAAATGAAAAGCTCAGGCAACAAAATCCTATGTAATACTCAAAAACAGCACCAATTATGCCACAATTTAGCATCACCAAAAGGTAATCATATACTCACAAGCTTGATGGCAACTTCTTCATTCGTCTGAATATTAGTACCTACAAAACAAACAAATTCACCACAATTAGCAACACAATCCACCAAAACCAAACGGATCAACATCACAAACACCATCAATCAATCGAACCCAAATAGATCTCCCCAAACGAGCCACTTCCGATCTTCCGCCCTAGCCGAAACTTATTCCCCACACGAGGCTCCATCAATTCAAACCTTCGGGTGCACAAATCAAAACCCTAATCCACAAAATCAATGAAAAACAGCACTCGGGTCGCCCGAATACCCCCTCATTTCAGCAAAATCAAATCGGATGAGCAAGAGGAAACAAGATTCAACATCAGCCACCACCGATGGCCATGAAGAGTGAAGTTAAAGCTTTAAAAAAGACGAGTCGGTGAGAAAGAACGGATTGATGAAAAACGGATCAATTGGGTGGAAATTGAATTGAGATGATTGACATTTGGGTAGATGTGTGAAGAAGATTGAAAGGGTAATCGATTATTATTATTATTATTATTATTGTTACAGGTTGTTTTGTGTAGAATTTCAATGGAGGTTTAGGTTGGAATGATGATGGGATTGGGAGAGAGAGAAAGCGAGCAAAAGAAAGAGGAGGCATCGTGATATCACCCAGTCCCCACCCGACCCGACCCGATCCGATCCGCCACTTACTCGCTTTGGGTGGATCGGAAGAGGTTGTTTGACCCGACCCGGTTGCTCACCCAATGTTACCAACTTGGCATCTCATGTTTGGTGTGATATTCGAACATAACCAAGAAAAATATTATTATATAGAGTGTGGTTGTTATACAAATGCATGTAAAGTGTAGTGTGAAGTTGTGGGTGGGGTTGGATGTGTTAGGGCGTGTTTGTTTTTTAGAAAAAAAACTTCTAAAGTTTTTTTGTCTGCGCTAAAAAGAGTCAGGCAGATGTTTGAGGTCTGCAGAGTGTTTGTTTTTTTTAAGACGTTTCATTAAAAAACGTCTGCGTGACCTCTTCTTGGAGAAGAGGTGGAACAATGTTTTCACACCTCTTCTAACCTCTTCACAGTTTATTTCAACCCTAAACTACTTCTCTTCCCCAAATACCCACACCCCACTCCTCCCCAGAACAACCTCCGCTCCAGCGTCGCCACTCCCCCGTCGCCACTCCCCCTTTCGCGCTCTGCTCCACCGTCGCCATTAGTATATCTTCTAATGCCTCACGAGCTTGTTCAATTTCGCCCATTTCGTTGAGCAATCTCGCCATTAGGAACCTCCAATCCAGGTTTTCGGGTTGGGCCGACACGAGTTTTTTCAAAAGTTTTAAGCTTTCTTCATCCTCCCCTGCTTCTAGCTTCTTCTCGAGCAACGTTTTCATGGCGTTAATCGCTTCGGAATTCGATTCTAGAAACTCCGGCAGCACGGTTTCTTCTCGTGATTTCGATTCCGTTGTTGCGACAGTTGGTGTAATCGGTTCGGCTATGGCGGAGTCGTTGAGTTGAAAAGGTTGAAGCTTGGTGAGTTCCAGATTGTGGGTTTGTGGTGGTAGAACGATGGTTTTAGGGACATTGAAAAGGGGTGTTGAATAATATTACAAAAAAAAAGAAAAAAGGAAAAAAATAGTTCGAGAAACTTGTTAAATGCATGTTTTGTCATCCTTCAACTAGTGTTATAACTAATAAGGGTGCTCAGGACACAGTCTAACCGTCGGTTTCATAATCGGTTTGGCTGGTAATTTCGATGACATTACCGCCAATCATCTGGCTATTTAAATCGGTCATTCGGAATGTGTCATTCGGAAATAATATGGAATGAATGATCTAAAAAATGTTGTTGTGGTTTAATTTATATTAATTCAGCATTGTATAACTCTTTTAACAATTTATTTTAATTTCAGTTTATTGTGACGGTTTATTTAAATTTCTGTTTATTTTAACTTTTTATTAATTTCAGTTTATTTCAGCAGTCTGCAGACGTTACAAAACAAACAGTCTTCTTAATACAGGCTGTAGAGGTTTGGTCCACCTCTTCTCCTACAGATGTCTGCAGATGTGGTCTGCAGACTGCAGACGTTTTACCTGCAGACGTTTTACCTGTTCAGAAACAAACAGCACGTTGTTTTTACTCCGGACAAAGGTTGTGTATTTGATTATTTGAGTCTTTGTCTGATAATTTATTTTGAATTACACGAGTTGTTATTCTATAAAAAGTTAAAGTAATTTAAAAATCTAAGTAGAAATAAATGTGTTCAAGTCGACAGAGTCGTTATTCTCAAAAAAAAGGTATGAAATTGTATGAAGTGTATGACGTGGGAATAATAACAAAACATATAAGGCGACCTGCATATCTACATAACCTTATATTATAGTCTCTAATTATAATTATAATATAATAATACGGTAAGATTACGTTGATAATCATCATTTTTTATGAGGACTCTACAAACCAATGTGAGTAACGAATTTTATATTTTCACATGTCATTTTCATTTTTTTAAACGTTCATAACTTTTTTTCATGATATTATTTTTTTTTAAAACAATTCACCATTAATTTTAGTATTTTTTATCTTTCAAACGTGTATCATATTGATATGCTTTTGAAAAAAATTGTCCATCCGTTATTTGCACGTGTGTAATTCTGGTTATACACATGTGTACATTCGGTTTAACACATGTGTACATTCGGTTTAACACATGTGTAAATCCGGTATTACACATGTGTAAAACGAATTTCATAAAAAATAAGTTTTTTTTTAATTTTTATAAAATTTATTTTATTTTATGAAGAGGAAAACGAGGGAAATATTTTTGTTTATTTAGTTTTTTATTTTTATGTTATTTTTAATTTTATAATTTTTATTATGTTTTCATTATTTCATATTTTACCATTGAATACTTGTGTCTCACATTGGTTCCTAGAGTTTTAATAAAAAAAGTTTTCACAAAAAAAAGTTATCATTTGAACCCTTCCCGATAATAATAAAAAGTTAAAATTAAAAAAAATGTTTAATGTATAGTATATATCTAATAATAAAAAGTATATAAAAGTTATGTACTTTTAGAAAATGGTTGAATTAATAAAAGTTAACAATCGTCCCTTTTTTGACATGTTCTCAGCATACACATCTGTCTTAGCTATTAATTTAATTACCTTGATTAAGGAGGCTAAATTACTTCGCATTTTTGTATCATTTACCGTATCTCATTTGTAAAAGTAGGTAGCCAGGCCACTAACACTTTTACTGACTATATATAGATCTTTTAAATATAATTAGCAAGTTAGGTTGTAGTTGAGTTGGTGAAAGTTTATTCTTTAAATAATCAAGATCTTTTGCTTTAATTTTTGTCTGTTAATTTTTTACTTGTCAAGCATGTGTTTTTGATTTGATCAGTTGTCTTATCAACGATAGTTAGAAGGTGATATCTTATGAAATGATAACAATTACTACTTTTACTAAAAGAAAAATACATAGGCTATAAGCATCTAAAAGCCTTTATGAAACTTGGATATGCATTTAATGGCGATCCTTATAAATTCTATCAAGTTTTGTGAGTGCAAATTATCAAGAACAATATGCACACACACTTAACATTCAAAGTTTCACATGATATGCATATGTTGCTTAAGTTGTTCATTAAAGTATTTCCTCCACATGAGCTACCCTTGTGAACCTTGTTTGCATGCTCTCGAATGTATCACTAGTTATGTTCGATTGATATTGGATCTCACATCCTTATTTCTTCAATTGATACATATACGTTGTGTACCTGTCTAGACTACATATATTGATTAAACAGGTAGATGCTGATTAGACAGGTAATCAGGGGCGGGTCCGCAGTTTAAAAAAATAAGTTAGGGCTTTAGGCCCATCCATTCTAATAGGCCACCAAAAAATATATTTTAATGTATAATTCTCAATATAAGCCCAGAGTAAACTAAACTAAAAAAAGATAAATGAATGAAAGAAAGAAGGAAACCTAGGTCGGCAGGTCGTAGATCCTCAACACATGTTATTGGTCAATTCCTGATTGGGGGTTGGGGCGGGGAAGTTGAAACGAAGAGATGAACAAAGCCATAAGGTTAAGATGAACAACTGTGAACCTTCGATTTCATCATTCACCTATGATCTTGCTTGCCCCAAGTGAACCCAGCCACGCAGAACTTCGATTTCTTCATTGGTGTAACGAATAAGAACCCCCTAACCTTCGTTTGCTTCTCTAATTTCATCCGGTGGAATCACGATTTGCTTCTTTGATTTTGTTGCAATTAAGAAGCCTCTAAACTTCGATTTCATCCGGACATCTAGTGGAGTAACAGACTCACGATTAGGTACTAGGCTGAGCGGGTTCTCTGATTGATTAATTCTCTCCCTAAATAAGGTAAAGTGCTTCATGTATTGCTAATTGTTTTTCTTTAATTATTTGTTCTAGGGACAACTTGTTAATTGCTAATTGTTCTAAAATTGTTTTAGCTTTGTATATGCTTCTTTTTATTTGATTTGCAAATTGCTAATTGTTTATTTGTTTTAGTTTTTTTACTTGTAATAGTTTATATTACAATATAAAATCATTGAATCAATTAGGATTTGCTTTGAATAAGCTGATTTAGGAATCGACTAGTGCTTGTGCTTCAAAACATAAGAAGTTTTTAAAGATAAAGTTTTAAAAGACACCCGCTTTAATTTTCGCTTAGGTCTCTAAAATCATTGAGACGCCCCTACAGGTGATACTCCTCATCCATCTTTAATAATTGCATCTTTCATTGTACTTTATTATCGGTTCCCATAAATGTTAACAAGTCTTCAGATTATGTTGCAACAAAACAAGGTGGTGCCAATGTGAATGTTGAATTCATCAGGTTTTACAATTTTTTTTCAGGAAAAACATGACATGTTTTTTGATATATAACCGTCTTCTATGACAACGTATTTTCATAACAAATACATAAGGTCACCGGTCACATAGAATTACAAACAACTTGTTTCAACTCTAGGGGTATGATAGAAAAGATATATGTAAAAATAGGTTCCATATGAACTAGAAACATTTTAACTTGTAACCCGTAAATCTCAAATTTGTACTTTAACATTTATTTTGAAATTTTTGGAAAGGACGAAATCTTTTAAAGATAATACTATAATAACTTTACCTTTATTGTTATTGTACGTAAACAAAACTTATTTTCTTGATATAGTCAAACTGCAATTCGCCACTATGTGATACAGATATTGTCCTTTCATTTTTCCATAGGTAATTCGATGTAAAGTAATATGTTTAAATGAATCCTTTCAAATCTTCTAAAATTTGTCAGATAACAATTATGAGAACGTATTTATGAGATTATATAGTGTATATCACACCTTAGATTTTTTTATTGAAATGTGCGTTCGAAAAATAAACTTAATTAGTTTTTTCTTAAGAGCAGAGGACTTCGAATCTGACGATCTATCGGGACTGCCGACTGGTTACCCTGAACCTAGCCGTCGGTCATAAGTCATACCCCCCAGATGCGCGGGAACCGGATTGAATCGGTAAACCTTGCCCTCCATCAGAATCGAACCCGGGATGAAACCCCGAGCCAAAGCCTCACCTGGATACCGCAAAAGTTAAATGGGAAGGGTGAGATTTGAACCTGGGTCAATTAGTACATTAGGTCAACCATTTAACCACTCCACCACTTACATCATTGGCAAAATTAATTAGTTAATGACTTTTTATTAAGCTATGTACTACATGAACTTGTAAGTTATATTAGTTTGTTGGTTAGGATTTAAATTCTAGACTATTTAAAAAACAAATCAATTAACAATATTGTTACTTTATGAAACTCACTTTAACCGCTCTAAAGATGTTTTCAGGAATAAGAGCTTCGGGATCAAGGTCTCATTAGCTGAAGAAGACCCTGGCCAATCCGAGCAAGGCCCGATAACAGATTTTGGAGTTTGTAACCCGTTCATATATTTAGGATCAATATCTATATTTCAATCGCTAGATAAAGCATCCACAACAAACAAACATATAAACACCTAAAACATGCATAGTGGATTGTCATATTGGAAAAAGATTTATCTAAAAATACTAAAAAAATAGTAATAAGAATGAAAAAAACACTTAAAAATTATTTTTCACATCATTAAAAGTTTTTTATTGTAAATAGTTATATATATATTTTTTTAAAAAACACGGTCATTATTAAATTTTGTTTTTTACGTTCACGGTGAAGAATGGCTCACCCATAAACACGTTTCTCTAGCGGTAAAGGGCAAGACGAACACCTCTCATGGCCTAGATATGACCCTCAAAAGCGTTACTCCTGATAGTCGTAATATATTTAAGTTCATGACTTTGGGACATAATCGGCTTCACAAATTGGTTTGGTCAGTAACTTCGTTAACATTGTTGCCAGTTATCCGGCTTTCCAAATCGGTTCCCCATCCCTCCCAGACCCTGCTCCTGAGTGGGATATACTGGGTTTGTTTATTTGTTTGTTTGCCAAATCGGTTCCCCATTTCGGTTTGTATTATCTGAAGATGTTGTATGGGACTGTGACTCTTTGGATAGTTCTTCGATTTGGGTGTCCCTATCATGCAATTTGGATATTTTTTTATGAATTTGATTAAAATAAGGTAGATATCTTTTATCGATTGGTTGATGAAAAACATTTCGATAGATTGAATAATTTGAGTTGTATCACTTGCAAGAAACTTGTTAAAATAAAATATTTGACAGAGTTTCTCTTAAAGACAAAACACATGATGCATAATTTCTGAAGTACTGCCAAAAAAACAATTTTCATATGAAAAATAAAAACCGAAAATGCAAATTATACAAACTTTCTAATAATGAAAACCCCAAAAATCCTCAAACATAAGTCAAAACAATACTACATTGCTAGTTTGATAAACGAACCAAAAAAATTACAAATTTTACTCGACACAAGTTTCACACTCACAATCGTACGTACATTATGTTGTATCAAGAAGAAATAATCACCAACAACCCAAAATCAAACATCATGGTTCGGTTGACTATTTAACCGAACCATCACGGGCTATAAAAGCTCGGACCACACTTGCATTTCCAGCCCTCCGGCTCATAGTTCGAGTACTCGATACTCACATTCACACGAACACCATTGGTCGTCGGCACTTGTGCCGCTTCACACGGGCTGCACCCAAAGCACTTGTGCTCACACCTCGGTGGGCTCGACCCTACCCTGGTCCCAACCACACCTCCACCCTGCAAAAACGCACACCCATTAGTCAAAACAAGTCAAAGGAGAGAGAAAACACACAACACACACATACAAACATAACATTAAGTCATTAACATACATATGACATACCTGTTGTAAAGCCATTGTCAACTGTTGTGGTGCCAAATGTCTGCAATTTACACTCATTACAACATGCGTCATTATTATAAGAAAACTCAAGACTCTTGATCCCATTAGAGCTTGTGATTATTAACTGATGATGGTGGATGTTAAAGGGTGCATATAGATACATGTTTAATTATCTGTATGTATGTATGTATATATAGTGTGACTACAGAAGGATCTGTATATGACAAATGAGTTAAAAGATTTCATTGGGATTCTATAATGCAGTAATTGCTTGATATCAATGTTCTCAGAACCGGATCGGACGTCGAACCGGACGGCTTACTGGTTTGGTGGTCGGACCGGTCGGACCGGTCGGACCGGATGGACCGGATTTAACTATATTTTAATTATATTTATATATGTAATTAAATATAGTAATTTATATATGATTTATACATATATTTTATAGTTATATATAAAACTTAACTATATTTGTATATACAAAGTACTAATTTATGGTTTAACACCCCGTTTTTACCCACTAAAATCAAAAAATAAAATAAAAATAAAAATAAAATCTGGTCGGACCCGAACCGGTTGGCCGGTCCAACCGCCGACTCGGTTCGAACCGGCCGGTTCAACTCTCCAAAAACGAACCACCCTCGACCGGACCGGACAGGCCTCCGAATCCCGGTCGAACCGGTCGGACCGGCCGGTCCGATCCGGTCCTAACAACATTGTTGATATGTATATAGTGTTGATGGGGAGTGATCAGAAAAGTGATTGTGGGACCCACAAGAGATGTGGGACCCGGTGAGGGTTGACTCGGTGGCCCCGGTTGTTGACTTTTTGGTTATGTAGAGTTGACTGTAAGTATCACTGTGACAGATCTCGTATGTTGAAGTTTGATAGATATATCCATGTTGGCCTATTATAATTTATACATTTGTTTGTCTTCGTAACTTTATACAACTATTATTAACTATTATACAACTACCATATTGTTGGTATTAGAGACACAATAAAGTGAATAACTTTAACAAGAGAATGGAAGCTCAACGTGATATTTTTGTATCAGGTGCAAAAGGTACATAAAGCTGATTACATGATGACTTTAAATAGGAAAGGAAAGGCCTTAAAAGGCTCAACAAACTACCAGCTACATAGTCTAACGGAAACCCACTTAGACCTATTATTCAGGATAACAATATTCAAAAATAATAAAAAGAACATGCACGTGGGAAAGACTTATTCAAATTAGCTTTATGCGAACGTTGAGCTTCATGCAGCAGTTGAATCATTCTTCATTATGCCCCCTTGATTCAAACTGCTTCACCCCCAGCTGCCACCTAAAGAACACAAATTTTTCTTTTGTTACTGACTTGGTTAGCACATCTGCAATCTGTTCATGAGTAGTGCAGAACTCCAGTGATACTTTCATCTGTTCAACCATTTCCCGTATGAAATGAAACCTTAACTCAATATGCTTTGCTCTGCTATGATGCACAGGATTCTTAGACAATTGATAGCTGACTTGTTATCACAATAAATAACAGTAGGACCTTCTTGTTTTAAGTCAAGATCTTCAAGAATTCTTCGGAGCCAAATTGCTTGACATGTTGCACCTGTTGCGGCGATGTATTCTGCTTCAGTACTAGACAATGCAACTGTTGGTTGTTTTTTGGAACTCCATGAAACTGCCCCACTACCAAGAGAAAACATATAGGCCGATACACTCTTGCGGTCATCAACATTGCTGGCCCAATCACTATCGCTGTACCCGATTAACTCAATCTTTTGTGCCTTTGCATACCATATTCCATAGTCAGTAGTGCCAGCTACATACTTAAGAATTCTTCTAGCTGCTCCCAAATGCACCTTTGAAGGTCGTTGCATGAACCGTGAGACCACACTTACAGCATGAGCCACATCCGGTCGTGAATGAGTCAAATAGATAAGACCACCCACCAGACTTCTAAACATTTCTTCATCTGCTTTCTCAGCACCATCATCCATAGACAGCTTCTCATTATAGTTCATGGGTGTGGGCTCTACCTTACCTGTAATACCAAACTTAAGCAATAAGTTCCTGGCATACGTTTGCTGATGTAGAAAAATGCCATCTTGGTCCTGCTTAACCTCCAGACCCAAAAACAATCGGAGAAGACCCATATCCGTCATCTCAAAAGCTTGCTGCATCCCTTGCTTAAACTCATTGACCAGATCATTACAAGAAGAGGTGTAGATAATATCATCAACATATAGACAAACGTAAATGATATCACCTGTTTGGGTTTTCTTGACATACAGTGTAGGCTCATTCTGACTTCTTTGATACCCCTGATCACAAAAATACTGGTCTATTTTTGAGTACCAGGCTCTAGGTGCCTGCTTCAGCCCATATAACGCTTTGTTCAATTTATACACTTTGTTAGGATACTCTTCAGATATGAATCCTTCTGGTTGTGCCACATAAATTTCTTCAGTTAGAGTTCCATTCAAGAAAGCAGATTTAACATCGAGCTGATAAACATACCACCCCAGATGAGCTGCTGCAGCAAGAATCAACCTAATGGTTTCAAAACGGGCTACCGGAGCAAAAGTCTCCTGAAAATCGATGCCCGGTAGTTGAGAATACCCCTTGGCCACCAATCGAGCTTTATGTTTGACAATATTTCCATCTGGGCCCACTTTAGTTTTGAATAACCATTTTACTCCAACAACATTCTTCCCTGGAGGTAAAGTTACCAACTGCCACGTATTGTTTCTTTCAATTGCTTCAAGTTCACATTGCATGGCAGTAACCCATTCTTCATGTTGCGCAGCTTGAAAATAGTGAATGGGATCTGTGACATTTAAGGCAAATTGACATGAAAAAAAATCATTGTCACTGTCAGAGAGACCTTCTCCACTGTGGTACTCGTTTAACCAAGCAGGAGGTTTTGAGGTTCTTTTTGAGGTCGATGGGATTAATGATGAAGTGGGGTTGGTCATGGCTGCAGGTTGTGATGTAGATGAGACATTGGTTGGGTGTTGGGAGTGAGTGAAGGTGGTGTCATGATCATGGTTAGGTGTATGGTTTGTGGATAAAGTATTAGTATTTGCAGACAAAGTACTAGTACTTTCATTATTTAATGAGTTGTCATGATCACTAGGAAAAGGGTCTACAAAAGAAAAGGTGCTTGTATCACGTGTGTTTTCTGGTGCTTTCCATACCCATTTTTTATTTTCAAAAACTTCTACTTCTTCATACCTTTTAGTAGCAAACTTTTTTGTATCTGGGTTATATAGTCTATACCCATGACTTTGGGTAGAATACCCAATAAGAATGTAGCGGTCAGCTCTATTGTCCAGTTTCCTGCTCAACTGAGAGGGAACCAAACCATATGCAATGCTACCAAATGTTTTCATATGAGACACAGAAGGTTTGGTACCTGACCATGCATGCAATGGAGTTTGATTCATAAGGGCCTTGGTTGGGGACCTGTTGATGGAGTAAATGGCGGTTGAGACAGCTTCTGCCCAAAGAAAGTTTGGCAAGTCTTTGTCTTTTAACATGCTTCGAGTAAGATTCATGATGGTTCTATTTTTTCTCTCCACAACTCCGTTGTGTTGAGGAGTATATGGAACTGTCACTTCTCGTCGAATACCCGCCTCATCACAGAATGTGTTGAATTCCTTCGAGCAGAACTCGCCACCTCGGTCAGAACGCAGCACTTTAATTGAACACTTGCTTTCATTCTCGATCATGCTCTTAAAGTGCTTAAACTTAGAGAGGGCTTCACTTTTGTGATGTAAAAATAAACCCACACATACGAGTTAGATCATCAACAAAAAGCAAATAGTACAAGCTATTACCTAGGCTGGGAGTTTGCATTGGCCCGCATAGATCCGTATGTACCAAACCCAGCTTAGCTGTTGCACGCCATGAGGTTGAGTTGAACGGTTTTCTGGTCTGCTTTCCGATTATACATGATTCACATTTAAGTGATGTATGTATTCGGGTAGACCTGTTACCATGTCTTTATCATGCAGGTGCTTGAGGGCATCAAAATGAAGATGAGCATATCTGCGATGCCATTTGAGTGCTTCTTCATCTAGTTTGCTGAGTGGACCGTCTTGGACAGTGATGAAACTTGTAGCATCAAGAACAAACATGTTGTTTGTTGCAACAATTACCTTCATAATCACCTCTCCTGTTGTTTTATTCTTGATCAAACAGTTTCCATCATCAAAGTGCAGTGAGTAACCTCTCTTCATCAGCTGGCCCACACTTAGTAAATTATACTCGAGCTTGGGTGCATAATATACGTTCTCAAGTAGCTTGAACGTGCCATGACCCGTATGGATTCTGACCGTGCCTTTTCCTTCAACTGCCAATCGTTTCTTGTCTCCCAGTTGTACACCCAGTTTGAATGTATCATCCAGAAAAGTAAAGATGGACCTCAATCCTGTCATATGATTCGAACAACCCGAGTCAATAAACCATAAGTGTGATTGTGTACCTGAGTCTGCTGTGTTGGTAACCAGTGCACAATCATCTCGGTTTTGTTCATATATTGGTTCATGGACAGCAACTAATAGGTGTTGAGTTTCTGTCTCCCCCGCGTCATTCTGCTCTTCATTTTCCGCAACATGTACTTGTTGAGCCTCGTCATCATTGTACCAACAATCCTTTTTAAAATGGCCATATTTTTTACAGACGTAGCATAAAGGTACTTTGCTTCGATCAAAAGTAGTACCCCTGCCACGACCAGCTCCTCTACCACGAAAGGGTCCTCGACCTCGACCGCGGCCACGGTTGCCTTTGGATGAGTCTTGGAAAACCTGGAGAGCTTGTTCATCTTGATGGTCCGACGTCTTGTTCACTTTCTCAGTCGGTGCCCGGCTATTGATGCGTTCTTCCTGTGACTGGAGTAAACCCATGAGTTTGACGGGTGTTACTTCAGACAGGTCAAACACCACTTCGATTGATGGTATCACATAGTCATATTTTGGTGATAGGCTCCTGAGTATTTTTTCAACAATCTTTTGATCAGCTAGTTCTTCACCGTAGGACCGCTGTCGTCCCACGTTGTCCATGACACGAGAAAAATAATCGCCTACAGCTTCATCTTCTTTCATGGTCAGATTTTCAAAGTCTCGTCTCAGACCTTGTAACTTCACCGATTGTACCTGTGAATCACCTTGGAACTCCATTTGCAAGATGTCCCATGTTTCTTTGGCAGAGTTAGCAGCAGCAATACGAGAGAACAGGTGGTCGTGCACCCCCTGTTGAATCAGTGACATGGCCAAGGCATCTTTTTTTCGTGCGTCTCTGCGGTCTTGAGTGTCATCATGAACAGCAGTAACACCAAGGAAGACAACATCCCATACTTCTCGCGATCGCAAGATGGTTTTCATACGAAGGCTCCAATGTTCGTAACCTTCGCCCTTAAACACAGGGAGAACAGGATGAGGGTGTGGAGTAGGAGTGGGTGTGATTTCAGCCATGAAGAAACACAAGGAGGGGAAGAGTCGGATCGTAAAGAACCTGGCTCTGATACATATGAGGGTGTTTGTTAACGGAGATGATCGGGCTGATTAGTGGTATGTTATTGATTTAATTAGTTGTTTAAAAAGTTATTATTTAAACACACTCATTTTTGTTTTATCTTTTTATAAGAGAGAAAGAAAAAGAGTTTACCAAGTCCAGATAACTATAATTTTATATAATACTTTTAGAATGATGAATTAGTAATACTATTTACATGGCATTAGGGTTGGTAGTTTAGTATAGGAGTTAAAACTTTTTTTTTAAGATGATCAGTGCTTATATCCTGATATGAGGCACTTTAAGAATCGATTTAGTTTATACTAAGTTTTCCTTTAAACTCTATTATTTATTATTAAATCAAGTGACATGTTTAGAACCGATTACATAATATGACTGGCTTGAAGCAAAACACAAATTATAAATGATCAAATAATAAGAACTAAATATAATAATAAATCAATCAATTGTTTCTTTTAATAGTAGTGACAACTCATTGGTGGACCGGTGATGGTTAGTCTTTTGTCCTCGGTTTCTCATGGTTGTACCGGACCATCTTCTGTCGACTTCCTATGAGTGATACAAGTGTTGTCAAAACCATGATAGTTTATTATAATAATAATATTCTGTAAAGCCTTTTAGTTGTTTATATATTTTTTTAAAGGATGACTTTCTTATGAGTGACCCAATGTTAGATCGCCCTACCGGGCGACCCTAGCCAAGATCTGCCCCAGACTATGTTGTCTGAACCGGGTCCACGCTGGATTGTCAGACTTGGTTACGGCGTTTCCCCGGAAACCGTACTGCCTCCACAAGGGTTATCCCTCTGGAGAAACAGCCGGATGAAAACCGGGGTCGAGCTCTGAGAATCGGCCTCCGCAGCATTGGCTTAAAGAAAAATTCTCTTCATTGCTCTAAATATCCCCAAACCGGTGCCAAAGAGGTTCGAACCCCTGACCTCCACATTGAGAGAAGGAGCTCTTACCACTTGGACCAAGTATGAAGGACTTTAGTTGTTTATTTATATAATACATTTAATAATCACATTGTTTTTTCTTTTATAATAAAAGTAATAGCCCATGTTTTAGACACATAATCTACTTAATATTCAAGTATAGATTAAGTATTTCTCTCGTCTCTCAAATTAATTGCTATTTTCTTTAGTAAAAGTAAATATGTTTGTTACTAATTATTTCACTAGTCTAAACGGATTAATGAAAATGGACCCTTTAGTTGATCAAATCCAGCAATTTCAAGCTATTGATATTAGGAAATACCTTGTTAAAATACTAAAAATAAAACAAAATCCATCAAACCATCACTATAATTTTACATAGTACAAATCATCCATAGAAAAGATGTAACATCTCGTAATTTTCGTTAAATAAAAGTTAAAATAAACAAATAAGTTTAATACGTTGATGTTAATTCCAATAATTACAATAATCATAAAATAATAATAATACTAATAATAATACTAATAATAAAAATTTATTATTAAAAACTTAACTCTATTAAACTTTTGGGTTGAATATGTAATATTTGAAACTTGTTTTATAAAACTTAAACCTGAAATAATAAACAATACAAACTGCAGGGGCCAATGTGTAAATTTTTTTAACACATCACCCCCACCGTCGACCACCTTCACCTCCTGCCACTGCTCCGGCCGTCTCTCCGGCGAGGCACCACACCCAAAACCACTTGATTTTAATCAAATTAAACCCTCCCGACAGTATCACATGCAAGATTCGAACCTGAGCCCCACTGTAATTTGAAAATTTGAGTGCGTGACAACCAAACCCACCCACCTCACTTTCGGCCGGATTACCTGGCCACGATCGCCCACTAACACCAATAATAACCTAATTAATTGAATATAAATGATCGTTTATCTGTTCCTAAACAACTACCATTTTCAATTTCATCTGAAACACACGCAAACACCACCATCGATCATCATCTTCGGTGTCGACCTGCAACCTTGTCGAAACCCAAACTCCGAGTGATTTAACCCTAAATTGACATAGGGCTTTGCAACAAGAACATCACACGAAGCTGTCCACGAGTTTAATTTGATTTCCATCATCGTTTGCATATCAATCGGGTCCCGCTGCAGTCGCATCCTATTCTTCAATTGTTCATATCAAATTAATCTACAACACAAGTAGTTAAACATATATACATACTCGAATTTAGTCGGGTAATAAGAACCCTAACCATAATTCGATTAACAACATCGATTGGTGCTTCAATTTGATTCAAATCGAATCTAGGGTTCATGTAAATTGGGGGAAATCGGTTAAGGATTGATTTTAAGATTTAAAAATGGAAATATACCGCGGCTGTATGCCTTTGGTCCTCCGGTTCCATACACACTTGCAATCCATGAGGTCCCGGGTTTAGGGATGGCAATGGGTCGGGTATGGGTCGGGTATTGGTATTCCCAACCCCATACCCGATTGTTAAACCCTGTCCCATACCCGGCCCAATACCCATCGGGTATCTATCAGGTATTACCCGTCGGGTATCGGGCATTCCCGCGGGTTTCGGGTATACCCGTTGGGATTTCAAAAATAAAAAAAAAATATAATTCTTCTCTTTTTATATAGATCAACTTTATATATATATTAACATCAAGATACATGAACCCAAAAACGTTTTTGGTACATGTTCAAAATATAAGTTACCAAAATACATCTCCAGCAATTCCATGAAGAAGCCACTACCCAAAATATAAGGTACCAAAATATACAGCCCTGTCCAAAATATAAATCTAGTAATTCCATGAAGACGGGTATATGTTTTTCGGGTAAATGGGACGGGTAAACGGGTATATGTTTCGGGTAATTGGGTCGGGTAAACGGGTATATCACCTAATCCCATACCCGTCCCATACCCATGAAAATTTTTAAAATTAATCCCATACCCGTCCCATACCCGTCGGGTTTCGGGTATACCCGTCCCGTGTGTTTCGGGTTTCGGGTATACCCGTCCCGTGTGTTTCGGGTTTCGGGTATCCCCGTCGGGTTCGGGTTTTTTTGCCATCCCTACCCGGGTTCGACCCCGGGCACCCTCAACTATTTTTTTAAAGCCTTTTTCAACCTTTTAAAAATTACAGAAAATTCCTAAAAGTTATAAAAATCATTTTTATAAACTCTGTTTATTTTTAAATCATCAACCTTATTTTCTGTAATTTTTATTTAAACTTAAACCTTTATAAAACAATATAACAAAGATATTCATTTAAATTATTTCTTATAAAATGGATTCTTTTAAATAATGGGTAAAATCACTGAATTATTATTGGTTCAAATAATATCTATGTATTATGGCTTAAATCATGATTATTTCAATTAAATATAAAAGTTTTATATTTAAACCTTACAAATTACTACAAATGTGTTCGTTCACATTTTTATATAAAATACAGTACACTTGTTATGAATGTGTGTGAAAGACTATAAAGTTATGCATAATATAATATATACGAGTTAGCATGTGAAGAGAAACATCGATAACCGACATCGTAACCGAACCGTGATCGTGAACCATATCATTCTATTCCGAATAATTAATTCCATTACTAATATTTAATCTCAACTAAATATTAAATGAAACTCAAGTTAATTAGAACCCGATCCTTTGTGCTTACACTTTGTTGCAACGCAATCAAGGTGAGTCTTCCCGGCCCCTATTTTACTTTCTTTCCTTTTGGGGGAGAAAGTATGCAAACATATTTTATGAATGATTTTAGTATTATTGATATCGCCTGTTACGTTAGTGCTAACATACAAACAGTCCTGACATTCTCGAACCGTTAGTAATGTGTAGCGAGGTAACTCTGAGTAGTACTACTGGGTCTGACAAACCCCGCCCGGGCTAGTCGCGCTAGCTTGATTGGAGGTCAAACGGGTACATTATTGACCTAACATTTGTCACTGTTTGGTGAGACGTGACGGGAAAACAACAAATATGTAGGACATGCAAACAGTCAGCTTCGGTTCGAAACACTAAGTAACATGATTATAGGCTAGCTACCTATCGATATGCTTTAATTACTATACCATTTCGAACAGTTACAAACATTCGAACAGTTACGAACATTTTCATCTGTGATAAAACCTGTGAACTCACCAACTTTATGTTGACACACTTTAGCATGTTTTCTCAGGTCACAGGAACGCTTAAGCTCATGATGCACGATTAAGGACGCAATCAGGACATTCATTCATCAGTTTCATTTAGTCGCATTGAATAATTGTTTTGGCATAGCATTTCCAGACTTTCAGTATTGTTTACATTTCAGTTTTACGCTTCCGCACTGATGTTTATTTCTTTCATGTTACTCTGATTTAAGTTAAACGTTTATTTTAAATTCATATAGTATCGTTTGATATGACCGTGTCTGAGATCCTGGTATGTCACACGCCTAACGGTAAAACCCCGTTTGTGGAAATTGAGGGTGTGACAAAAAGATACTTAGATTGTCCACAACGTTAAAGAGCGCCCTTCCCATAAACAATTCGAGTCATCATGACACATCAACTTTCCACTAACTTCTATCAGTTCTTCCCACAATAAAATTTTACCCCCCAACACCATCCTTCTCACAAACAACCATTAAAAAACCATAAAAAACAAAGCAACACACATTTTTATGACGTGGGCCCCACAAAATGCATCCATGGAGCGCCCTTAGGAAAGGGCGGGTGAAGGACGGATGGGTCTGCACAACGCAACCCTTCCGAAATACGGTATGGGCGGGGCTAAGGGCGGGGCGTTGTGGACAGCCTAACAGAATTTGGTAAACAATTCATTGAGCGATGAAAACAATATCCAATAATTGAATTGAAGCTTTTTTTATTGAGTTATAAGAATTTGCAAGCTAGCAAGAGAACTAAGGGGCTGTTTGATTGTGCTGACTGAGTAAGATTTGACTGAGTCAGAAGCTGACCCAGTAAGAAGTTCTGACTGAGTCTGCATCTGACTGAAACTTGGATGTTTGATTATGTATCTGTCTGACTCTGCTGAATGAAAAAAATAATCATATTACCCGTTGTTACTCATTATTTTACTCATTATTTTATTATTATATGTGTGCCCCATAAAAATCTTACTGCCTAATTTTTATACAGTTCCGAATTATAATTTTAATCACCACCACCAAACCCCCAAAAAATAGAAATACATGTTTCTATTTACCACCACCACCAAACCCCCAAAAAATAACAATCTGGAACCGTAGGTCACAACCCACAAAACCCCCAAATGTCTCTTCACCACCGCCACCACCTTCACCACCGACGGGCACATCAAGGGGAGACCGCAGGTGGATGATCGGCCGAGGAGATGGGTTGCGCAGGTGGGGTTCGCCCAGGTGGGTCGCGCAGGTGGGGTTCGCGCAGGTGGGTAGCGCAGGTGGGTCGCGCAGGTGGGTAGCGCAGGTGGCTCACGCAGGTGGGGGTCACGCATGGAGGGGTTGGTCGCGCAGGTGGGGGTCGCGCAGATGGGGGTCGGCCGCGCTAGGGGAGGGGGAGGTCATCGATCAGTGGGATTTTCCGGGTCAGCGATGTCCAAGGGGAGGACCGAGTCAGTGGGATTTTCCGGGTCAGCCGACTCAGCCACAACAAACGCACTGACTGGCTGACCGAGTCAGCTGGTCAGTGGTCAGAGGCTTGTTAAGATGTATCAAACAGCCCCTAAGCAAGTCAGGAGATAAACATTAAACAAACATTAATCTTAAATCCTAAACCAATTTCATGTTAAATAAACATTTATGAGAGCAAATTTTTATTCTATAAGATAGAGGATTAGAGACGTATGTTTTCACCTCACTCTCACCAAACCTCACTACGTGAGTAATATTTTATTATATATGTTTGTTAACATGAAACTCACAAGCGTGGTTGAAAACAAGCAACAAAAAGTAAGGATGATATCCACATAGTTTCTTCAAGAGACGATATCAATGACTTTTATCAAATTACACGAACTATTTACGTTATCGTTTATTACATCTTTTTAGCTACTAAAATGACATTACATATGTAATGAAAAATTAAAATACAAGTCTATTTTTCGTACAAAGTGTACATAATGAGGGAGAAATTATCTCACAAGAAGATTTACATTTCCATGAAATTATATAGCAATGATAAAATTATCACGTAAGAATACCTTCCGTAGGATAATCCTACCATTGCGTGATAATTCAATCATTGCATGATAGGTCCACACATTCCATGATAGGTCCACCATTCCATGATAACTCCATCCATACGTATTACTTCTTACGTGATAATTTAATACACTTTATACGAAATATCGATAATGTATTCCAACTTACCTTGTATCCTTATACCAAGAAATGGGGCTGTGAAAGCACAAATCGAAACGGGTTTTCTCGATCATGATGTTGAATGGCCTCCCATAGTTGGAAGGATGCTTACGAGGAAATGTCTGCTGATAATATCAAGAGTTTTGGTGCTAGCATTGAAGATGGCGTAGCAGATTTCATCGAGGGTTCCCAGGCAGTAGGGTCAATTCATCGAGGGTTCCCAGGCAATAGGGTCAATTTGAGTTTTTAACTTCTCAAAAGTAACTCCCCGTAACTTTTCAATTGTTTGTGAAAAGTTATTTTCAAAATGACTTTTGTGTTTTCTGAACATACTTATTGACTTATTAAATTTTCAAATGTTGGTTCAAAAGTAGCAATCTACTTATTGACTTATTAAATTTTTAAATGTTGGTTCAAAAGTAGCAATCGCAAACACCCACTAA
This sequence comes from Flaveria linearis, assembly GCA_024085815.1. Taxonomy (NCBI): domain Eukaryota; kingdom Viridiplantae; phylum Streptophyta; class Magnoliopsida; order Asterales; family Asteraceae; genus Flaveria; species Flaveria linearis. Next base: position 9,285,541 of record CM044010.1, read on the forward strand.
CAATGTTATTGCTATTATTTTTACTGAATATTTATGTTTAGTATTACTAATTTATATTATTATTATAAATTTAATCATGTAATACATGTGTTAAAAGTTGAACTCATGCAAATCACAACTAAGGCTGTAAGCATCTTTAAAACCTTTTTTCTCGTTTACTCCAAAACTTTTCTTATATACTGGCATGCTTAGCACTGGGTCGTCAAGCTGCACCACACAAACTGCATTTTACCTAATCCTATTGGTTAACAAGCCACTAATAGGTTCACCAATGTTTTCAGGTAAAAGGTTCATTTAAAACTTCAAATAAAGTTCAACCCTTCCCAGCTTTTCTTCCATAACTTTGTTGCAGTTGCAGTTCATGATGTTCACAATGTTATAATCATATCTATGATGGAGACGAAGATGCAAAGTAAGATAAAAAAAACATCAATAAGATGATACAACAAAATAAAAAACTTAACTTACACAAGTTCAAGAATCCAATGTTATGAAGAAGTCTAGAAAAACAAGCGGAACCATAGAGACTAGCCAACCAAGAGCAACCATCATGAGAATAGGCTCGATCCCGTATCCAAAGCTTCATATAGAAAATAAATTTATTTATGCAATTCTTTCCAAATGCTCTAACATCAATAAGGTGGCATTAGATCTTAAAATCTCAAGAATTTGTTACTAAGGCTAAACCATGACTGTCCTAAGCTGTGATTCTGTATCGACCCTTTGCAATCCTCCTAGCAATAACTCGTCTACCACCCTTGGTTGATTTACTGCAGTAAATTTCAATGTCAAATTAAGGTTTAAATGTGCGTGTGTGCATGCAAGTGTAAGTTACAAGTGCACGAAAACTAGAAATTGACCTACCGAGCCAAGTAACCATGAACCCTTTTGCGCCTGAGGTTGCTAGGCTGGTAAGTTCTTTTGTTGCACAATAATGGCTCGCTTGATGACGAATCATCTACTGATAGAGAGATACAAAAGAAAGAGAAAAAACATGAGATTGTTGTTGTAACACCATATGAACAAAATGGGCAAAAGGATATTTCCTGGAAGTGGCAAAATGGGTAGGTTGGATGAGTTGCTTAACGGGTCAACAAGGGTTAATTTGTAGTATGGGTCAAAACAGGCCAAGGAGAGCTGCAAAAACTCTTTATCCTTTTTTAGTTTAAATATAATTTGTGGTGGGTATGATTAAAAAACTGCATTATTACAAGAATAACATTCTTTTAATACAGTTATTTAAGAGCCAATTTAACCCATTTCATTAATTTAATGAGGTAAAATCTTTTAGCTCAATCCATTTGGCCTAAGTTAGAGATAAAAGTAACATAACCCAATATGAACCAATTTATAAGTAAACTGATAGAAATTGCCACCTGACACCTCTACTTGTTAGATTTTTTCATGCTATAACAATTGATCAGCAAAGATGTACATCAGATTCAAAAAAGTGCAGGGATGATAGCTCCCAGCTCATAATAAGTGATACATTCGTTCAATACAACTCAGCAATCACAATTGCCATCTTATCAGTTTTGTTTTGCAAATTAAAGCTAACTTTATATTTGCTACCTAGCAATAAGATTTGTTTCTATCTAGAAATGAAGTGATGAAATTCAAATGGAGTTAGTTTGAATAACTCAAAAAAATGATTATCTTTTTTACTTCTAACTTCTAAGTTGATCCTAGGTGTGCTTCTTTAATGATTCTGGCATATTAACATATAACCAAAATGTGCTTCTTTAATATCTTGTAAAATTGGCCACACACAGAAGAGTGATATTCAAACTCAATCTCTTTAACAACTACAACACATTAGATTATGAACACATACATGTCTCTTCTCCTCAAATTTGGCCTTTTACAATTCATCTCCTTGCAATGCATCAAAAATCAATACAATGACCACCATGTTTTAGGTTTATTACGAAGCAGCTCAAGCATAAGTAACACAATCACATACTCATTCCAACAAAATTATTAAGTTTCCACATGAAGCAGCTCAAACATAAGTGAGACTATGCCCGGAGACGTTTGCTTTTCTTAACAAGCGTCCTCAAAATTCCATGTAAAAAATACCCCTATCAACACTGATATCACCAGTGATTTTGCAATTTCAAAGTTGGTTTAACCTACTTCAGTGATAGTCTACTTCACAACTCGAATACAATTAGAAATATCTGAAAGCTTATGGTTTTCATAGCTACAACATAAACTTCATTAATGCCTAATGAAAACATAAGAATCAACAAATCTAATAACTAATATCCTTCCTACCTCTGTTTAATCACAAGTTCGCAACAGTTCAGCTATTATAATCCATTAACATACTTATGCACAAAATCATATCGACAAACAGGTAATTACCGTCAGGGAGGAAGAATTCGAGAGAAGGAAGCCCACAGGGATACAAGAATCCTTCAGAACAAACTTTATTTAGCGTTTCTGCATCATTTTGGATCAAACTAATCGGATTCTGTAGCTTCAAAAGCGACGGAAATGGCGTAGGAGTGTAAATCTTCGGTGTGATTTCGAAGATCTGAGGCACAATCATCCGATTCGGATCCTGATGAAGAACCGGATTCACAATACGGGTCATCAACGAAGCTCCGGCGCGAATTAGGGTTTTAGACGACATTTTTTCCGGTGATAATGTGCGATCGAGCGTTTTTTCGATGGTGATCTCAAACTTTGTAGAAATAAAAAAGTTGTGGTATACATCCTGAGAGTTCTATGAAGTTTTAATATTTAGTCCTTGTATTTTTATTTTTATCTTAACTAGACTTTTACCCCGCGCGTTGCGCGTGGATTTTTAAAGTGATGCTGAATGTCAAAACGCGGATGCCAAACACATTGCAAACAACTATTGTTACAATGGCTGTAATTTCAACGTAAACACTTACGCAAAAAAAACACTGCTACAACTTTCGCTCTGCCGTAAAACACAAGCGCGTACTCCGTTGTGAAAATGGCATTCATTTTATTGAGCGTAAAAAAGATAAAAGGAAAATAAAACAAACAACAAAACACAAAGAACAAAGTTACATAAGATAACTCTAACAAACCCAAATCAATTTTATATAATCATGTTTATAAAACCATGTGCTTGAGTTGAAATAAAAATCTACAAATGAAAACCAAAAAAAATAGATAGGAAAAGAAAAAAAAGAACAGAAAAAAAGCTTGTTAGTTTCAAACATTGTCCAATTTAAGAACATGCTTCTTAGTTCTTACCAGCAAACCAGAAAGCTCTTTGATGACAATATATGAAATAATAATACTTTATTATATTGAATAGTCTGAATTTACATTAAAAAACAATGGCAAGTTGCCACGCACTTTTCCCTCATTTCTCTTTTAAAGTATAGTAATATGACATGTTTACATTCGTAATTGAACCGTTCGTGAATGGTTTGATGGTAAGCTTAGTTATATTTGTTTTACTAGTACACTAAACAAAAAATGTTGTTCGCTTAGTTAAAAGGAACGAGCGTGCACATATCTTTTTATATTTTCGTTCGTGAACATTCTTTATGTTTGTTTGTCCTGCCTTTTTCCTCTCAAGTACGTTTGTTAGTTTATTAGTAATATTAACTGGTTCATCATGTATCAACCTCTCAACCCAAACGGATTTAGAACCGGACATTGGGTAAACGATTATGAAAGAGCCATTCATTTTCTTGGTTTTATTTCATTCATTACTCGTGTATGTTTGTTCATTTTTTTAACAACAAATACGTATAAGGACCCGTAGACTAGGGAGAAAATAGTCGAAACCGAACAAAACATTTGCCTTGAATGGGGAGAGCATGAAACCATTTAAGGAGTCACCACCCAAAGTTGTGAAGATGACATAATTAATTCCTACTATGTATAGTTTGGGTGTTTATGGACCAATTTAAATACTTGGTGGGTTCTAATTCATGTTTTACGAGACAGATTAGTGTTGACTAGATAAAATCAAAGAAATTACTGGTGTACCAAAACTAGGTTTGATTATAAGTATATGAATTTTAAAGAAATTGATCAAACTAACTAATTGACTTGATACAACTTGAGTTCATGTCAACAAAAAAGAGTTGTGTCGAGCGGCTTAAAATTCACTTTGGTGTTAAAAAGTTTACACATTTACACACCAATCGCTTAATTTATTATACTGTCACTTCTTTCACTAAAATAAAAGACAATTAATTAATTTATGAGTAAATTGTCATTTTCGTCGCTGTGGTTTGGTGAAAATTGTCACTTTAATTTAATAGTTTGTTTTTTCGCATCTGGGTCCCTGTGGTTTACAAATCTTATCATATTCATCTAGTCCGTTAACTCCATCCAAATTTTCCGTTAAATGTAGGGGTATATTGGTCATTTTACATATATGTTTTTATTTTTTTTAAACCTGATTTAATATATACTCTTTAAATACATTGCTATTTTAGTCCCTGTGGTTTGAGCGTATTTGTTAATTTAGTCCAAAAATAACCACCACACCACTACCCCTCACAAGAACCACCGAACCACCGCCACCACCCCATCACAAAGCCACCAACACCACACCAGAGCGCCCACCACCACGCACATCGGATCGTCGCTACCATGTAAACCCTAAAAATCGACAATCAATATTGGACTTGTAACATACCACTTCGAAAATACATATCAAACCCTACTAATACCTCTACAATATTCGTTTTCAAGGGTTCCATATACGTTTTCGAAGGGGTTTGTTATAAGTTTGAGATTAACGGTTGGTTTCTAGGGTCCACATGATGGTGGTGATCTAGTATGTGATGGTGGAGATCTAATGTGTGGTGGTGGAGATCTAATGTGTTGTGGTGGTGCCCGTCTGGTGTGGTGTTGGTGGTTTTATGATAGGGTGGTGGTGATTTGGTGGTTCTGATGAAATGGTGGTGGTTTTGTGGCGTGGTGGTGGTGTGGTATGTAAATACGAGGTCCAACTCTGGATGGTTCCGGTCTTGTTGAACTTCGATACACCGATGCTCTCTAAAGCTTCACACCTACGCACAATGAAAACAACACCAGTTAAGATGGTGGTGCCCGTCTCGTGTGCTGATTTACAGGGATTATTCCCCGACAAATCCATTACCTTTTATGTTCTCCGACCATTACTGAATTATCGGTTATGATTGGGGTGATTCTGATGTAATTAAATGCGGGGCACGTGTCCTGCTGGCTTACCCGTTCCGCCCGCATGGGTCGGGCTTTCGGGTTCTGGTACTCGGTCTTGTGTGGGTTATTTGTACCCTACGTCTACATGGTGGTTCCATCACGGGTGGTGGTGATATGGTGTTTTATGCCAAGGTGGTGGGATTTTTGAACTGAATTGGTAAACATGTCCAAACCACAGGGACTAAAATAGCAATTTGTTTAAAGGGAATATATTAAATGGGGTTTAAAAAAATAGAAAAATAAAACATATATGTAAAATGACCAATATACCCTTCATTTAACAGAGAATGTTGGATGGAGTTAACGAACTGGATGAATATGACAAGATTTGTAAACCACAGGGACCCAGATGCGAAAAAATAAACTATTAGATGAAAGAGACAATTTTCACCAAACCACAGGGACGAAAACGACAATTTACTCTTAATTTATTATTATTTTTTTAGAACGACTGGTTAGATGTTAAAAGTTAATAACACTTAGTAATAATTCACCAGTACCAAGATTTGAACCTTGGACCTCCAAAAGAGCCTCCCACCTCCCCTTGAACCACTAGGCCAAAATATCACTAGCAATTAATTTATTATACTTAATATAATATTAATTAATTGATTGATTATTCATTTAAAAAAATACATTTGGTGTTAATTATCATGACCTAGATACATTAGCTGGCTATTAAACAATTGTGTGTTGAATTATTGATGCTTTGAAGAATGAGTGTCTATCAACAACTTTCCTTTCAAGATTCTTGACCAATTCACTAAACAGCAACAATCATTTTGAATCCTTTTTCCACAGTTTCATCAAAGTGAGACTACCTGGCCAAATCATTATTATGAAGATCAATCATGAAAAAGAACACAACTGTCACACCATCTTTATGACCCTCATCAATTGCACCAATCACCTTAACAGAATATCCTCAAAGTCAAGATTTTGACTTTTTACTTTCCAATGAAGAACACTTTGCCCGTTAAGAGTCTTCAACCAAAAAAGACAATTTCAAGAAAATCAACAGACATAACCAGTAACCAGTAAGATCTCACCCACAGTAATGTATTTGTAGGGTCTAAAAAATATGAGATGAAAACATACAGTCCATTTATCCCAAAAGACAGAGAGGCTGCATTTATAGCCTAAAAAATATTTTTTTAGAATATAAAGTATGATAAGAAACAAAAACAGAAGTACTAATGGAAATTCAAGAAAATCAAGAATCTTAAAATGTAGCAACATGTATAACCATTTAAATAACAAACAACTACAAAATTACTATTCCAAATTAAAAAAATACAAATTGGTGACAAGTTTGTCATCAATAAATAATCAAAAGGCCAGAAAGGTCTTTTACAACATGCCACGCAAACTTGTGGGGAAGGACTTTCTCACCCAATATAAATTAAAGTTTAAATAAAAATTTACCTCAACAACACAACTCAAAGGATGTCAATTGCTAAAAGCTGAAATACCAATCTGCATCTCCAAATATACACACATGATTACTGCACTTTGGTCAACGGTTTAAATCGCATCAGAAATCCATTCAGATGCAGCCTTTTCAATGTCTGGTTCAATCAGTTGAGAAGCAGATATTGGGGTAACAGAGACCTGTTGTAAAAACAAAAGGGAAATTTTTTACATCAAGATTGTGCTTTACATTACAATTACTATTTAAATATATTAATCGATCAAATGCAATATTTTTTCCGAACTATTCATCTAACAAGGTTTCTCATTGACTTTATACATCAAATCTAAGTGTTTCCAAACTTGAGATGCAATGAGAATTACATATGGTGTCTATTCATAGCACTTCCTAACAATTGACTTCACAGGTCAGAGAAAATAAATTATGAACCGATATACTTACAAATCCGTTCTCGAGAGCTCTGAAATCAAGATTCTCATCGCTCTCTTCCTGGTTGCTGTCTTGAAACTACATCACAATTACAAATGCTTCTATTATGTCCGTAAGGTTTATAACACTAACAGAGTAACAGGATAGTACACGGGTTGTATCCCAAAAGGGACTGATAAAATTAGCCATACGGGTTAAAAGTCGCCCAAAGTCTATATGTAATCTCATAGATTGATTCATTCAAATATGAAAATCATAATTGTAACAGTATTGTTTTTGCAAACACAAAATTAGTTATCTATATAAACAAAGTGGTTACAGGTCAACCAAGACCAACTGGATTGGTTTGCCTACCTCTAGCCTGAAGAATTTCACTGTCCTGGTGGAATCAACTTTCCCGGATACCCCAACTGATTCAACAATCTCCAAGCTTTTCTTTTGTGAATTTAACCGCCTTGCTGCACCCTTATGAATAAAAAAACACAATCAAACAAAAGATGCAAAGTGATTTTCCAATATTCAAAAAAAAAAGCATCAAGTATAAATACTTACTGCTGCAGATGCATCTCGACCTAGCTGTGCAAGTTGCAAACCCATGGCTGGTTGATTAGCCATAAATCGGGCTGCTGAAGGGTTCCTGTTGGCTGCAATTGCTTGCCAAATGGGTTTGGATCTCCATAAACTTTGTTTGGTTAACTTGAATCCCTGCAAATGCGAAAAATCATATACAATTTGTAAGAAATTTAGTTTTGTGCCATTTATTGTAATAGAATTTCATAGCCTAATCAAAACATTATAGAATCTAAGAAATTGGATCAAGGATGTCGACAAGAATATGGACCACCATAACAAATCTATTTCAAGGGATGCCCAATGATTTCGTTTCTTTTCTATTTTTCACCCTATAAACAAAAAATCAGGGTATGTATACCAATAATCCAAAAAAAGAATTGTGAAGTTAACAAGCAAATGCTACACATCGATTAGTTTTACAAGCTTTTTAGGCATATTAACTCTTAAAAAACGTTTAGAATTGTGAACTTGCATAAAGAAATGTATCATGAGAAATCTTCTAGCTATAAGCACTTTCAATTTTCAAATGTAGGCTAAAGTTTTACACCCATAAGCATGGACAAATTGCTTAAATTTTCATACCTTTTAAGCATGTTATAATCTTTACATTTTCAAGTGTATTTTCCCATCTACAAATTGACAAGCCTTTGTTATTTCTATACACATATGAGTGTAGGGTGTAGAGTTTTTAACATTTCTTAACATTAAATAGTTTACACATTTATAAGTGTGGCAAAAAAATATAAATTTACAGATTTGCATTAACCATGCAAAAATTTCCACATGTTTAGGGTAGTGACATTAACTATAGAGCACATGGTTTAAAACGAGACAAACCTTGTTTTCTGTAGGGGATGTAGGAACAGTTATATGTAACGAAGAACTTTTAGGAAAAACCCCTTTCTCTACATCTCTTATGGCTGCTTTTATTACAGGTAAACAAACTGAGACTGCATCCTTAAAATGACTTTCTTGACTTTCACCTTTTTTCCTGAAACAGATTAACATTTTGTTCAATTAATAAATGTCCTTACTGCATAAGAACTAACAATAACAAAAGTGAGCATAATTTACCAGTTTAGAGAGATTGATAAAGATGGTACTCCGCTAATTAACGCTTGTCTAGCTCCAGCCACAGCACTCGATGAAAACCTGTATGATTGTAACAATATGAACTTATTGGATATTTATAACTTTATAAGTACTTAAAAGATAACTTGTTAGTAGGTAACCAATAGTTTGATTAATTACATATAAACACTAGATGTTAGACCGAGAAAAACTACTTACATATCATGGCCACAACTTGGACCTTTGTTAACTCCAACAATCACCTGTTTGCCATTCCAAAATGCAACACTAAAAATGAGTCAACATTTTTTAAGAGCATTATGATTGATGACACCTCAAGAAACGAGAGAACATACCATAAGAGGCTTGGACCATGCAAACAATGCCCCGGAAAATGCTAATGAAACACAATCCACGGGGGTACCTACACGAACAATTTGCAAAACATTCCGGCTTATAAATCTAATCAGAACCATACTTCACCATCATTAAATTGATAAGGAACCTTGCTGGGATTTACTTATAGGCTCACTTAATGATCATATTAATATACTTTTGTTACATTCAGATTGAAAACAACCAAACTAGTGTGCATTAAGCCAGTAATCAACGAGAGAAAACTGAGCTTACCGGTAACCTCATACGCAGTGGCACCTTTGATTTCAGCAGTGCTTACAGCAATAGATTCTTGATACGAAAACGAGTGACCAGAAAATGATTTATCCCTGCGAAACAAATAGAAATCATCAATAACCCCCAATGTTTCACCAATAAACAATCTTTCAATTCAAAGGAGCACAGAAACACATATAGAAAACTAATGATCTAATAGTAATAGAAAACATCATCACAATATCATATCATCACTTCAAATTGCCAATCAAACAAGCAGAATCACAACCATTATAAACAAATCAAATATACGAAATAACGTAAAGGGTTAATAAACTTACAGTTGAGGCGCACAGACACTAACATTATATAACCCTTCACGAACAAGAGCTTCAACGAGGGACGTGAGCCCCGGAGACTCAATCCCCTCACTATTCGTAACGAAAATCACAGGCTTCGAAGGATCATACTCATCAACACCCCTAGAAGACGAAGATTGAACACCAGATTCATCTTCTTCTTCCTTCTTAACACTCAATTTGTTGTTATTATCACCATCATTAGTATCATGATGTCGTACCGGGGTGTTGTTGGCTTTCTTCTTGAGCACATCTTGCAGATTCGAAACCAAACCTGGAGGCAAGAAGCTGTTGTTCTTCATGTAAAGGATTGTGATTCAGTGATGGTTGCTTTTTGATTAAAAAATGGATTAGGGGAATGAAACCCTAGAGAGAGAAAGGGGAAAAGGGGGTGAATGGATAGAGCGATTCAAAGTTCAAAGGGAGTGTGTGTGTTTAATGGCGATTGTGATGTAGAGAGAGAGAGTGTGTGTTGCTTGAATGGGGTACCACTACTGTGTGTGAGAGAGATGAGAAAGATGAAGTCGATAACAATGGAGTTATTTACAGTTTCTTTGCTGTGTTCTCCCCTGTTTGAATTTATACCGACACGTAACGATGTATGTAAAAACATAACAAATTAGTTTTTCGAAAAGTTATACATAGCAAAATCAACCATTGTGAATTGTGATGGCGTTACATTTGGACGTGGTGATAACGCCTTACTTTTCAAGTGTATGTTGTGGATGGACTTATATTGAACAATTGTCTTTTGAAAAAAACACCTCGATAGATCTTGAAAAAAACACCTCGACGCTTCACAAATCTACAGGATAAAATGGCCTTCTAGCCCAACGATTAGTGATCTGGCTCCTTATGATGGCAAGGGTTCAATCCTTGGCTGTAAATATTTTGCATCAAAGGATAGCCTGATTGTAATGATATGCTAGAGCCAAATAGTTATGGATTTAATTTCTATGATGTTTGATGAGTATTTTTCTAGTAATAAGAATTTTTGTTTAAAAAAATCTACAGGACAATTTAATGTGATTTCATTTTATCTACAAAAGTAGTAAATACGAGGATCTCGTCTATTATGAAAAGATTTTTGTAGACCAACTACATGCCAAATATACCATCATTTATTATATCTCGTTTATTACAACCATGAATATGTTATATGTTCTCTCTCAACCATAAAATATTTATTTTCACGTTAGAGTTAGGTTATAAAAGAATACATATTTCATTTGACAAAGCTAATGGTTGCTTCATTGTGGGGGTAAAATTGAAGACATCACTCGTAGTTACGCAAGTTCACCATCATTACCGTCTTCAGACCGAGATTGAATATTATTTGTACCAACAGTTATTATCTTCAGTTTTAATAAGGATTAGACTATATGTTTATTGATTGATCAGACTTATTCTCAATACAGTGATAGTTCAAAAGAACAAACTTAAAAATCCTTCAGTGAGGTAACAAACAAAGCTTTTATGTTGAAGATATGGTTATAAGTTGACGGTCGTGTATAAATCATAATTTTTTTATTATAATTGACCTAGTATTATATATAAATCATCTTTTGATGTATTTAATTATATAATAGTAGTAGAATGTAAAAATCTCATGTTTGTTTTTGTTCACATAGCTGAATATTACTTATACATTTGTAATAAACCAATACAAATATGTCAAAAAATGGTAACACTACCATGAAATGGTTGCCATATAAGATAATAGATACGTCAAACAAAGTATCATAATTGTAACACCTCCACAAGACCATGACACTGTCTGTTTGTTCGTGCTGGCTCACGGTTTGGGTGGGCAACCATTTGAGAATTATCACGACACCGTCCATCCCAGTAACACTCTCACACGGGTATTTGATTATGGGGTTCTATTGATGTTGCTACCATATCCTAATAGATATAGCTTATTGGTATGGTCTCATCATTATCGCTTTGTTGTTATTACCTAAGTGCTATACTGTTATTTAATCCGGTAATAAGAGTAAAAGATTATTCAGATTTTAGAGATCATCTAGATTAGGGTTGGCCCTCAGGGCCCCGGATATTCTAAAAAAAGTATATTATATTTATATTAAAACAAATCTCCCGCACACTTTATTAAACACTTAAACTCATTAGACCATTAACAAACTAATTAACATTTTAAATACTTTAAGCCTAACAAACATTAGAGCCCAATTAAATTATAATAATTTTAACCCACATTCATTTATCTATTACTAGAATTCAAACCCATTTAAAAAAATAATCAAACTAACTTGCGATACGAGGTGGGGGGGGGGGGTAATGTCGAATTCCAAAAACCAGCGAGAGGAGTGATTGATCAACTTGGATCTTTTTTTTCTAATCGCACAGTTGCCAAAATTTTATATATGTGTATCACTTTATATAATAAGGGGCGCGTTTTTCTCTACTCGCCTAGGATCCAAAATTTTTCGACGATTGTCTGGGCCTTACATAGATACAAACAATTACCCAAAATGAGATGCTACTGTTAAAAGATAACATCTTACTATAGGTACGCGAGTTATTAACAACCATATATCTCTTTCTGGTGTGATAAGGAATTTTAGAAAACATACCGGTTAACCATAATCATATAGTATTGCGTATGATCCAACACTAATATACCATAAAAGTTCATAGTGCTACAATTTTTATGTTCAACGAGGATGTATCATCACAGTATCTTATTGGTTCGGTAAAAACAAATTCAAAAAATACAGGAATACCGAATATGGCATACCGAACCCATGCAAAGGAAAATAATTTCTGGTAGAAGCGAAACGACCAAGTGTGTTAATCGAAGTCATCATTTTTAATCTTTTAGTTTGACTTTAAGTGCTTCGATAACAGCTGAAAAGTCACTGTCACTTAAACCATGAGACTTGGCCACTTTGTAAAGCTCATTTGCAGCAGCTGCAATTGGTGTTGATTGAGAAACAGATTCGGCTAAACCCAAAGCAAGTCTCATATCCTGCAAACACAAGCGCAAACTAAGGGGGTGTTCGGTATTGGGTTTTCAATATGATCTAACTGCATCATGGTTACATGAAAATCCTTAGATAAGCAGAATTGGACAAAACTTAAACAACCAGATTTCTCATTATCACTTTCAAAATACTAAAGATCAAATAGGTCAATCTGGGCTATGGTCCCATCCATTTAGATTAGTTGGGTCATGGGTGGTCAGACCATGATGCATTTAGGGTCATGGGTCAAATCAAATCATTAGCCGATCCTGCATATCTAAAAACATCGTGCATTCGCTTTTAGTGGATATTTTAAAGAGTAAACTATACCTTTTGCTGATGCTTCAAGGGGAAAGCAGTGGGGTATTTGGATTGCACCATTGAAGGGCCTTTAAGTGAGAACATCGGTGCACTAATGGCACCCTGCGAGATTACCTGCCAAAAAATGCATTTATAACTTTAATGTAGTTGCTAATGTTTGGTCATAAAGATTATTGATTGCATAATCTGATTAAAAATAATAATGGAAGTTGAATCTATTAGGTGTTTATAGCAAAGCAGGCCGATCGTGAACATGTCAAACCAGAGTTGGGCTGAACCGGTACGAGTTTAAAACAGTCACGTTGAGTTGACCCACCAGGCCACCAACATGTTTTGTCTAATTCCGTTTGTACAACAATCTCATATATTAAATGTGGGTATATTAACTATTGGTAAAATAATGATCCATCTGATTAACAAAGCCCGTTTGACAGACCAACAAACAAGTTAGAAATAAACCCAACCCAAATTGACCTGTTGTTACATCTATGGGTTGAAATAGCTCCTTTACAAAGTTGGTTAAAAATGAGTTAATTTCGGAGTTACCTCCACAACCACACTTGGATCAAGTCCTACTCTCTCACTAAGAAGCAGTCCTTCAGCAAAAGATGTCATCATGCTACAAATGGCATTATTAAAAAAAATTAACTTAATACACAAAGAAACGAATTGCTATACATGAAAAATGAAGAAAATATGAATTTGCACAACCTTCCCATGATCATGTTTACAACAAGTTTCATTGCAGCTCCGTTTCCAACATCTCCTAGGTAAAATCTTGACTGGAGAGCAAGCAGAAACATCAATTAGTTTCAGTGGCAGAGCTTGAATCACACCGTAGGGGGTGGGGGCAAAAGTAATCTATTTTTAGGGGGGAGGGAGGGCGAACTCTATATATGTTTAAAAATTTACACTAGCGGACCGAAAATTTACATTACCAAACCAAAAATCAACACTACTGGCCAAAAAAAGAGGGGGGGGGGGGGTTTCACTAAGCTTTGCCCCTGATTAGTTTCTAAATAAAAAATATTAGTTTGTTAAAAAAACTAAGTTTCTTAAAAATTAGTTTCTAATCACCAGCTGAAGCATAGTGCAGTTGGATCAGTGACAGAGCTTGCCGGTAGTTCAAGGCCCATCTCCAATTTTGCTATAAACACAGATGCTTAAAGAATTTAATAAAAACATATATTAAAGAACTTTTACCACCTCATAATAGAATTCATAACAAATTTGTGAATCTGGGAAAGTCTACGACTTAGAAAGGTACCAGAGAGGTATATCAAAATAATAAAGGATATGTATGACGGGGCAAAAACGTGTGTACGAGCACTTGTCGGAGACACAGACTACTTCCCGGTGGAAGTAGGACTCCACCAAGGATCGGCATTGAGCCCATTCCTCTTCACAGTAGTGTTGGACGAGATGACCAAGTCTATACAAGAGCCAGTCCCATGGTGTATGCTGTTTGCGGACGATATTGTCTTAATATCAGAATCTAAGACGGTGCTTAACGAGAGATTAGAACAGTGGAGAGCAGCACTAGAACGCAGGGGCTTAAGGATAAGTCGCTCTAAGACAGAATACATGCATTGTAACTTTAGTGGTGAGGCCGAAGAGGACACCCAAATCAGTATCCAGGGAATGGCGGTCCCCCGGACGTCTAGGTTCAAATACCTTGGCTCGTACGTACAGGAAGATGGAGAGATACACAGCGATGTAGCACACCGTGTACAATCAGGATGGTGCAAGTGGAGAGCAGCATCAGGGATTTTGTGTGATAAGAGGTTCCCAGCCAAACTAAAGGGAAAACTATACAGAGTGGCAGTACGTCCAGCTATGTTATACGGCACAGACTGTTGGGCCATAAAGAAATCGCACGAGAGACAAATAGAGGTCGCAGAAATGCGAATGCTGAGGTGGATGTGTGGACACACAAGATTGGATCGGATAAGAAACGACGTCTTTCGCCAGAGGCTAGAGGTGGCTTGTATCACAGAAAAAATAAGAGAGGGAAGATTAAGATGGTTTGGGCACGTGAAGAGGAGAACGATGGCAGCACCTGTCCGAGCAGTAGAGAACATCAGTTTAGAGGGTAGGAGGAGTAGAGGTAGACCTAGGTTGACTTGGGACGAGGTTATTAGGAGGGATATGATAGACTTGCATCTTTCTGAGAACATGATCGAGGATAGAAGTGAGTGGAGGCGTAGAATTAAAATTAAGGACTTTTAGTGGGTTTTGTGGGTGGGAAGGGTATACGGTGACATATGGCCGGACCACACTCGCTAGGTGTAGTTTTCCTCATCTACCCTTTTTGGGTGTTACATGCCGTTTTTTTTATGAGCGCATTATCTAATTCTTTATGTGATATATATATTTGTGTTGTATGCTTTGTATTATGATTGTTATTTTTATTGCCTTTGTTAACGAGTCGGGGGTCTCTTCGGAAGCGGTCTCTCTATCTTTCTAGATAGAGGAAAGACTTGCCACCATATACCCCTCCCAGACCCTGCTCTCCAGCGGGATACACTGGGTATGTTTGTTTGTTTGTTTGCTCTGCTACTGAGACATAGTTCAAATTAAGCTAAAATAAGGAAAAATGAGGTACCTTCCCCATAATGTCCAAGTAGGGAGCAACTTTTTCGTATAAAGATTTGTCACCTGAAAAAAGAGCATGTATGTGCTTCAATTATCCAAAGAACAATTATCAACTAAACATAACTTTAGGTTATATATTCTACCTGCAGTGAGAAATATTAGCTGTCCATCCTCTGCGGGCTTTTTAGACCCTGAAACTGGAGCCTAAACCAATGGAACAAATTCACACTTTTACTGTGTATGATGAAATTATAAGATTAAAAATCACACTTTTCTTTCGAAAGACAAAAATAGAAAAGAATTTGTCACCTCCAAAAATAGTGCTCCAGTTTCCTTTATTCGTCCATTTATCAACTTGGATGTTGGCCCATCAACAGTTGAGACATCTACATACCTATGGTCATCCATCCAAAGAATGAACGCATAATACAATATCAACCTTCACAAAGTTGTCTCAAAATTTTGGCATTGTTTCATCATGATAGTACTTTTTTTTGCCATTAAGTAGGTATGAACACATACTAATAGCATTGATTTTGGTCCACAAGATTCATCTATTATGTCTAGCTGGAGATGCAATTTATATATTTCACAAACAGTCTAGTAGTAGTTTTAAACTAGAAGGTCCAATCAAGTATTGTAATCTTCAAAGGACGTAGAGATTGTAGGGGTGGTGATTTTGACCCATTTACCTAAAATGGTCGAACAGTCAAATGCCACCCAAAGTGTGTTCAAATTAGTAGGTTGTAAGCTACTCAATCGCTTTATAAATAAACTAAAATATAATTTTAACATGGTAGTTTTTGTAATCATATTTAACCAGACACATGGATAAAATAGTTTAGTTGGTCAACCCGTCGCATCCTACCTTTAAAAAACCCTTTTTGACCTAGAACTAACCATTTCCCCAATCCTCTCATTATATAAAATCAAATTCGGATTTTAGGTAGCAAACTTTCGTTGTAACAAAAATTAGTTTTCCTTAAAAAGTATTCCATACTCATCTAAACAACATGTTATTAAATAACTTTATTCCCATGCAGGAGGAATACATACCCTTTTCCTGGACTCATTCCACTGGCGGCGCCATCTTCTCCGCAAGCAACAGCCATCTGATTGTAAAAGCTACCACAATCATCCACCATGGACTTATATTATTTTAAAATAACATTATAATTTGACATACTCACTGCACTTTCAGGATCAGCAAGCATTGCAAATGTAACATCACAAGATGCTGCTACTTCACCAGGAGATGATTCATACCTGTACATACAAAACAAGAAATTTAAACTAATGTTTCCTAAAATTAGGACAGGGGTTTGATCCTTAAGAAAAAGATTTTCTGGTTATTATAGGGGTTAAAGTAATGAGATTTGGAGAAGCAATTGAAAAGTTAATTAAGAAAACTAATGATATCCAAGATACACGTGATATAATAAGATTCCAAGAAATAAATATATATGCAGAGAAATTGTTTGACTATCGTGTTTTTGAATTTTACATTTCCTAAAACATCGTATTCTGTGTGGTCGTTTCTAATCTGGCCACTGGACTTTACAATCGTTACTAAAACCAGAGTGGCTCTCTAAATTCATAATTCTAAATAATGTCAACTAAAAACCCGTAGCATGCTGATAAAATCGAATGATTTTTATATGGTTTTCAAATACCAGATGGTTGTTGTAAACATTTATAGATCCCCGTGACCAGCAGAACATAATTAATTGATTATATACAAAACCAAATAATTATTCCATTAAACTTTTGTTTGGATTCTGAACAAGGTACATCAATAACTATGCTACAAAGCTGTTAAAATTAGCTCATGAAACCTTACTTTGCACCAAGATCAATGAGAGGATCACATTTGCTCTTGGTTCTGTTCCAAACAGTCACATCACATCTACAACAAGGCATTAAAATATCATAAACAGCACAATACAAGATAGCGTGTCAAAAGAAAATGATGCGTTTGTTAAATATACACCATAAAATATGGCTCCAAACAAGCAACTAGCTAATAAAACCACAATTTATATAGAATTGGCAAGCATATGAAGTACAAAATCCGACTCCTACCCAGCTTTTAACAGATTTTGAGCCATTGGGGAACCCATAATTCCAAGACCAAGAAAGCCCACACGTGTAGGAGTTTCATCTGCTATACAAAATAAATAATGAGTGAAATATGCACGACATAATTGCACAAGAATGGCACTGAATCACTGAAGTTAGTAATACTCAACGTGACATTGTGCAGGTACTTTGTAATTCGCATTTCAAGAAAGGTCCAAAATTTACAGTCATATAATGTTCTCCCACAGAAACAATGTTGACAACGAGGTGGTCAAAGGCGCTAGCGCACTCAAGGCGCAAAGGCTGAGCCTGCCACCTAGGCGCAAGGCATTTAAAAAGCGTGTGCACAGGACTAGCAAGGCGCACGTGCATTCAGTATTCCAGGCTATTTTTAGTTGTTTTAGACATGTTTTAGGCTGGGTTAGACTAATTTATATTGTATTTTGGCTTGTTTAGGCGGTTTTAGGCTAGTTTAGATGGTTCTTTTGGCTTGCTTACACTTTATTAGACTGGTTCATACATTTTTATTTTTAGCAGATTTTATGCAGTTTTTATGGCACGCATTTTACATAACTATAATTTAAAACCCTCATTGCTAATATAGCATCCCATCTATAGATGTTCAGGAAGATGAAACAATGGCTGCATTTTGAACTGATTCATCAAACTTTGTACTTCTTAAATCAAAATATATTCACCAAAACTACCTCAAGAATCTTACATTCCACTCAAATTACTTTCACATCATATTCATGATTCACATTAAGATGGTTTGGGCACGTGAAGAGGAGAACGATGGCAGCACCTGTCCGAGCAGTAGAGAACATCAATTTAGAGGGTAGGAGGAGTAGAGGTAGACCTAGGTTGACTTGGGACGAGGTTATTAGGAGGGATATGATAGACTTGCATCTTTCTGAGAACATGATCGAGGATAGGAGTGAGTGGAGGCGTAGAATTAAGATTAAGGACTTTTAGTGGGTTTTGTGGGTGGGAAGGGTATACGGTGATATATGGCCGGACCACACTCGCTAGGTGTAGTTTTCCTCATATACCCTCTTTGGGTGTTACATGCCGTTTTTATTATGATTGTTATTGTTATTGACTTTGTTATATCTTTGTGTGATATATATCTTTGTGTTGTATGCTTTATCTAATTCTTTATGTGATATATATCTGTGTGTTGTATGCTTTGTATTATGATTGTTATTGTTGTTGACTTTGTTGACTTTGTTAACGAGTCGGGGGTCTCTTCGGAAGCGGTCTCTCTATCTTTCTAGATAGAGGAAAGACATGCCACCATATACCCCTCCCAGACCCTGCTCTCCAGCGGGATACACTGGGTATGTTTGTTTGTTTGTTATTCATGATTCACATTGCAATTACACATAGCACCCTTAATTTCATCTAACTTCAACCAAATTATCAAAAACCCGTCATCAACAATAGCTGAAATCCATTCCCAAATCCCAAATTCACTATTTCATTCGCTAATTTCATTCAAAATTGGCCAAAACTGTAAGCATTTGCATCAATTCCAACTGATCTCTAATCGATCATCAAAACCCTATACTAACCATAACTAAAACATACAGTGTGATTAAGAGCTTCAAATCTGTAATGAAGCAAATTGAATGCGAATTGAACACATAAAAAGTTACCTGCGGATGACTGAGAAGAAAATACTTTGAATGAGAAAGAAGATTGGGGAATTTGATGATGGGTGTTGGCTTAAAGTGTTGTGGGAGTGAAGGGCAGAAGCTTGCAGCCATGGCGACGTAATGGTGACTGTAATTGACCCCTCTGACTACACTCACCATAGCCTTGTTGTCTCTCTTGTTGAGCCAATGTTGTCACACACACCGATGCATTTTCTATCTAGTCAATCTACTTGCGGATAACATTCTTTCAACCGTTTAATTGGATGTAATATCGTCTACTAGGGGTTTTACTTAATTGTGTGATTTTACTTTTCGATTTATGTCCGTGCATGTGTTTTCAAGGTTGTTATGTTTTCTAGATGTGTCAGATGATAATACTGACATGATCCGAAACAATACCTAGACATGAAACGTATGAAAATAGTTTAGGTTGTCTGTTACAACCCGTTTATTCCTATGTTAGCTCAAACGGGACCTATTTGAAATAGTCAACGGTGTTCTACTCAAATGCTTTATAAAATAGTATAGATGGTAAAATTGTAACTTGTTTTCACTTTCGTCAATTCGATAACACATTAAGCATATAATTTCTTTGTGTTTCATTTGAACTATATAACACAAAATTAAATCATATTTTTTCATCTCTCCTCCTTTTAATTTGTACTCATTTTCCTTTCCTATACGATGACCACCAAGTATACATCGCCACAGGTCGTTAAGGTTGTATTGGCCCATTAATGGGCATTGCACACCACCACCCCAACGTGAATGAGTGTTAAATGAGGTGTGGTAACGAATGTGAAGATGTCTCCCTACACAAACGTTGATTCTTTTTAATTTTACTTTCAAATGGAATTAAGGGACGTGAATAATGCGAGATCATTCTTCTGTGGGGTGGGGTTAATTGAGAGTACTCAACACCATAAGGAGAGGGAATACCTATAGACTACGCAATATTGTCCAGTTCGGGTGTTTAGTTGAATAGAAGAGTCCTCCAATATGCCAATTTGATTTTCCTATTACCCGATATGTCCCCCTCTAGTACACACGCCAACAACTTGAAACATATATCGTTCAAACCATTTTATGTGGATAAAAATGTGGGAGTCTAACTCTAAAACATGAGTGAAAGCCCTTGAGATACGAGTGAAATATGAAGGGACATTGGTGGAATGAAATGATAAAAAAGGCAATATATTATACCTAAAAAGACACCGAACAAAACAATAAAGCTATGTGTACATGTGAGTAAGACGTAACTTTCACGTTATATATATATATATATATATATATATATATATATATATATATATATATATATATAAAGCAAGCGAGATGCTACAACAAATATTTATGATTTTGTGTTTTGACCATAAAAGTTTATTTTATATGATTTGATATCAAAATTGGTGAATTGATATTTTGGTTGTGTAAGTAAGGTGCTACAACAAAGTTTTTTTTATCAAAAAATCTTTTCGCATCTAGCATTGGTGAATTTTTAGTACCGTGGACTGTAACGAGTGCAGTTGTGGTATCGTGACGAACCAAAACGATTATGAGTGAACATTGTCGTTGTCGGTTGCATGTATTATTTAGAACCGGTATCGGTATTTGTTTTTTGCGAATTCCAATGAGCAAACCGATAACAAACAAAGTCACGTCTCGTAAGACAGCGAAAAGCAACCAAAAACTCCCTCGCGTGTATCGCGGGAGAAAACGCTGATTACAACAAAATTGCAAGGAACTCAACCTTTGTACCTCAAGTTGGAATCAATATATTTATTGAATGCGTCACCTTTCTTACTTATTTTACTCATGTGATCATGACACCTGAGGACTTTTGGTATATTTCTTAATTTCCATTTCCTTGTTCTATCAGTATAATATAGTTAAGAGTAAACTTTATTTTTTATACGGTTCGGTTAAAATAACGGTTTCCATCCAGCTGTTTTAAATATTGATTATACTTCTTGTGATTTGCGTTTCGTCAACACACTAACACCGTTAAATGATTCTGGTAATTACAGGGGTATTTAAGTCATTTTACCAAAAGAGGGTGTTGATGTGATTATTCAAAACTTCTTTATTAATACAAAAGTATCTCTCGTGCACACACTATTATTCCTTAGAGCATCTTCAATAGGACGTTTTTTAACCCTCAAAAACGTCACATCATCCGTTTTTAGATCAAGAACCATTGGGTGGGGATGTTTTTTATGTAATTGTTATTCTCCAATAACATCAAAAAATAAATAGATGTGGGCTCCATGTACTATATATATGGATATATTAAAGAGAGAAAAAAAAATGAGTGGTTAAAAAAAATATAATGATGATGTGGTAATGTTTTTGAGTTTTCTTATTGGAGTGATTTTTGAAGATTCTAAAGAACTTGTGTTTTTCTGACGAGTAAGCACACTAAACATAATTTTAGTTGGTTTTAAAACTTGCTATTGGTGATGCTTTTATCTTCTCTGTCTCTTCCCTGCATCAACCACCAACCACCACAGAGCCACCCTCCGTCACACCACCACTAACCGTCACATCACCACCACACAACCACCAACCGCCACACCACCACCACTGATTACGGAGATGATTGGGTTAGGCTAGAGACTCCAATTTAGAGAGAAAGAAGGATGAAGGCGTGGTGTTGCTGGTGGCGGCAAGTGGTGGTGTTGGTGGCGATTTGTGTTACTACTGGTGGCGGTGGGTGTTGCTACCGGTGATGATGGGTGTTGCCGGAAGAAGTGATGGTGGTGGTTTGTTGGTGCGGATTTGAGGAATAAGATAATGTTTAAATTAAGTTAACAAAATTACAAAATAGTCCCTTATTAATGCGAGAATAATATATATTTAGCCCCCTAAGTGCAAAAAGTCGAATATGCCCTTGTATTTAAGAAATTTATTTAACGCTGTTAGCGTGTTGGAGTTAATTGTGATAAATCGCAAATCACAAAGAGTATAATCAAGATTTTAAAACATGTGGATGAAAACCGTTAAATTGACCAAATTATAGAAAGTAAAACTGAAGTTTACTCTCTATTTAAAGGAAGGTATTTTACTATCTTAGTATGTCATTTTTTCAAGGCATTTTATAACATTATATTTTTTCTCTTCACCTATTATTAAACATAAATAAACATCATAGACTTTTCTTTCGTTTGAGAGTTAGACTTTTATGTGTTTTTAGTTAGAGATTTAAAACTCAAAATTCTAATATATTTGTTTTAAGAAATCAGTATGTAAAAATAATACTAAATAGTTAGAAGATGGGTAATATATTTTACCGAGAAAACGTGCTAATCATAATGCATGAAGTTTAACTGGAATTCTAGAGCCCCACCCCTAAGTGGTGTGGTGGTAGTGGTTTCGGTTTTCAACAGGGAGGTCAGGGGTTCGAACCCCACTAACAACAACTAACTTGGTATTGGTATGGAATGAAATTCACCTTTAAAAAAAAACTGGAATTCTAGAACTCAAACTCAAGTAAAATTTCAAGTTTGATTTTGATTTGTTTACTAACCATCTTAAAGATGATCAAAATATTAATTATTTTATATTCGC
Source organism: Flaveria linearis (assembly GCA_024085815.1). Lineage (NCBI taxonomy): Eukaryota > Viridiplantae > Streptophyta > Magnoliopsida > Asterales > Asteraceae > Flaveria > Flaveria linearis. The sequence goes on from CM044010.1 coordinate 9,308,411, forward strand.
TTAAGTGTAAGTTTCGTTCAATACAAAGTAGTGCATGATGATGTAAAAGTCATCTAAACATTACGTACAAGTCACTAAAGTTGTGTAAGTATATCAATTTTAAAAAGTTAGTTTTAAAGTTATATTTATGACTCTTAAAATCTTACAGTATACTCACCGTCACTTTTCCATATGTTTTTAGGGGTTGGACGCACATAAATGTTTTTTTTATAAAATTAAAGCATTTACAGTAACTTTTTTATATTTATATGAGTGTATTCCTTATATTTTAAGAAATGCCTGTAAATCGTTGCGAGCGGAGGAGGGGGCAATATTACTGTTTATCTGTATATTTGAAGAATCACTGTTCAATTCCTATAAATATTTTAATATTTTTAAAAGTGATTACGAGGGAATGAGAGAAAAAACACAGTGATAAATGTATAAATAGTAATATTTAATCAAAAATAAAAAATTAAAAATAATAATTTTTAATATAATTATAAAAATAACCATAAATTTTTTTATTTTTAACAATTTAACGCGTCCAAAACGGTGACACTAGTTTTAAACAAAACTAATGTTCCGATTTGGAGAATTTCCTCTTTATATATGAGTCACAACTCACAACTTGTCACAAGGCAAAAACCCCTTAAAACTTCACCTCTTCATCTTCCTCATATCGTAGGGTTTCACTAGGGTTTCTACAAACTCTCTACCATGAGCAACAACAACAACAAAGATCACCTCGACATCTCCGATCTCGGCGCCTCTCTTCCGGCCGCCGCCGCCGGTACGTTCATCTCTCACCCTAATACCACCTCTATCACTAACCTCTAAAATCAGCTTCAAATTCACTGTATCGTTTTCCTTAATCTCACAGCTCTTAGCGCAGAGGCTCGTGCTGGACTCGTGAACGCCCTAAAGGTTTGATATCGTTAGATCAGTTTCTGTGTGTTTTCATCTGTTGGTTGATTGATGGTGGTTTTGAATATTTGATTTTGCAGAATAAGCTTCAGAATCTGGCTGGGGAACACTCGGATGTGCTTGAGAATCTGTCTCCAACGGTTAGGAAGAGAGTTGAGGTTTTGAGAGAGATTCAGGTAAAGGAGATTAATGCAGTATTAATTGCAGATGTTATAGTAAATCATGTTCAATTAGATTATTAACTGCTGATGTTAATTACTGTTACTATTGTAAATCATACTTGTTCAGATTTAGTTTTAGTTTTGTCGTTGTAATCTTTAATTACTTTGTTCCAGGTAGGTTGATTTTCTCATTTTCCAACTGATGTAATGATGTTAGAGTTTTTTTTTATTTAAGTGTAAGCTTACATTAAGTATAAGATATACATTTTACCAAACACATGGGTTTATGTGAAATATGAATCATTTAGTTGTAAATATTAATGCTTTCAAGACTCATAAATCTGAGTCAGCATAATGTGCATAATCATGAATCATGTGAATCTGATCTGAAAAAGCTTAAAGATGTGTGCTTGCTTTTATTTTTGTGCAGGTTACAATTCATGTGCACAAATATTCACTTTACTTTCTTTTATTTATGTGCATATACTTTTGTAACGGTGTGATTTTTTCTAAATTTATACTCATGTTATTAGCTGATTCTTGATATTATCTCATTTCTAGAGTGAACATGATGAGCTAGAGGCAAAGTTTTTTGAAGAGAGAGCAGCATTGGAGCTGAAATACCAGAAACTGTACGAGCCACTGTATGCAAAGGTGTGGATATATGATTTTACCTGATTTGCATATCTGAATATCTGATCATCATGAGATTGATACTTATTCATACATAGCCATTTTTGGTTAGTATTAGTATAATAGTATGTTTTTATCAGGTGACTTTAGAACACTACAAACGGATACAATTTATTTTTACTCGAATGATGGTTATATAGAGAATGAACATCTTGGAAACAAATGTGTTCCATACTTTATTGTTTGACAGGATAAATGTTTTGATTATCTTGACTATCGCTAAACTAGGCATGATATACTGAATTTGTTGCATGCTGGTTAAATTCTTCCTACCTGTGCAGTGCTTCCCTGAGCACAGAACAGGATAATGGTGTTCTATCGTAGACCGAATGTTAGTTAATTCTTTGTTTAGTTGTATGTTCAAATAGTTTGTATGATTGTGTAGACTTTTATGCTTTAAAAGTACTTAGTACAAAGTGTAGGGACTAGTTTGTAAAATGTAAAGTTAGTTAGTTGATTCTAACAGCTATAAATAAGAGCTAGTGTGTATACTTTGGGGTAACACCCTACAATAATAATACTACCGGAATTTTAAGTTGTAACATTTGGTATCAGAGCCTGATTGGCTCTCGATCTTGGATTCCACCCTCCGACGACTGCAATTACACCGCCGGTGTGATTAACGGCCAACACCACCTCTTCTCGACTGTGATTGAGTTCCTCCTCCTTCGATTCCCATCACGACGTGCGCAGGAAGTCCGATTCACTCCAATTCGATCGCGATTCACTCCAATTTGACCCAATTCGATCGCGATTCACTCAATTCGGTATCAATTCGGTATCGATTCGGTATCAATTTTACTCCCCTACACCTAATTCGGTCTTAATTCGATCCTAATTTGATTCCTGTTCCGACTAATGGCCGATCCCAATCGACAATTGGCTGTCAAAGATTCAGCCAATGATCCGATCTCTTTCAAGATCCCTATACTCACCCTCACCACCTACACCTCTTGGGCAATTAAGATGGAAGCCTTCATGGATGCGCAGGGCCTATGGGATGCCATCCAACCTGAGACAGGTGCCACAGTCGATGTGCGACTTGGCAAGAAGGCACGTGCATTCATCTTTCAAGCGTTGTCTGAGGATGTTTTGTTGCAGGTTGCTGCACACAAGGAGGCAAAAGATGTATGGGGAGCCTTGAAAGAAAGGTTTGTAGGAGAGGATTGGGTCAAACAAGCAAGAATTCAAACTCTTGACAGGGAATTTGAAATGCTCACAATGAGTGATCAAGACTCAATTGATGAGTTTGCTGGGAAGATGGGTGAATTAGTGTCAAGATATAGGGCACTGGGAACTACTATTGAACCATCTAAGCAAGTGATGAAGGTCTTGAAGGCTGCCCCTGAGAGACTTCTCCCTATTGTGGTTGCAATTGAGCAGTTCTCAAAGTTAGACTCAATGTCATTTGAGGAACTCATTGGCAGGCTGAAAGCCTATGAGGAGAGAGTCAAACCAGTGACTCAGGGTAAGAACTCCTCAGGACAACTCCTGTTGACAAAAGCTGAGTGCAGGAGAGGGCTAAAAATGAGTCAAGAGGATCAAGATCTTCTTATGGTGATGGCAAAGCCAGCAGCAGAGGTAGGGGGAGGAGTGGAAAGAACTCCACATCTAAACCACCACCCAATGGTAGTGAGAAGGAGAAGGGGGCAGGTGGAAAGAAAGACAAGAAGAACATGAGATGTTTCAACTGTGACAAGCTTGGGCATTTCTCAAATGAGTGCAGAGCACCCAGGAGAGAAAGCCATGAGGCTCACTTGTCACAATCACAGGAAGATCATGAATCTACCCTTCTCATGGTCAAGGAGGATCTAGGCCTCCTTGAAGAGAATGGACTGCTCCCATCAGAGATGACCAGTGCTAATGCAAGTGATTCTAGCACCTGGTACTTAGATAATGGTGCTAGCAATCACATGACTGGTGTGAAGGCTCATTTTTGTGAGTTAAATGAGGCCATAAGTGGGAAAGTCAGGTTTGGAGATGGTTTAGTTGTGACCATAAAGGGCAGGGGCTCAATTTGTCTTCATTGCAAGAATGGAGAGCATAGAGTAGTTACTCAAGTGTATTACATCCCTGCTCTAAAGAGTAACATTCTGAGCCTAGGCCAATTAGATGAGGTAGGCTGCAGGATAGAGATAAAAGCAGGGTATCTTTGGGTGTTTGAGAAAAGTGGGAAGACTTTGTTAAAGGTCAAGAAGGGAGAAAATAGGTTGTATACAATAAATCTTCAAATAACACAACCAGAAAACTTATTGGCTGCTGTTGAAGATGATGCCTGGAAATGGCATGCAAGACTGGGCCATTTGGGTTTTGATTCTATGACCAAGATGTCTAGGCATAGTATGGCTAAGGGAATGCCTAGAATCTCCCACAAAGCTCAGGTATGTGAAAGCTGTTTAGTGGGAAAACAGAGAAGACATCCATTTCCCAAGATCAGTGTCTATAGGGCTCAACAACCTTTGGAACTGGTCTATGCTGACTTGTGTGGACCTTTTGACCCCCCCACATCAGCAGGGAACAAGTACTTTATGTTACTTGTTGATGATTTCTCAAGATACATGTGGGTATACATGTTAAAGACCAAGGATGAAGCATCAGGGTACTTTGAGAGGTTCAAAGAACAAGCTCAAGTGGAAACTGGTTTTAATCTGAAGGCTCTTAGGACTGACAGGGGTGGGGAGTTCACCTCCAAAACATTTGAGCAATTATGTTCAAATGATGGTATCAAGAGATATCTCACAGCTCCCTATACTTCACAACAGAATGGTGTTGTGGAGAGGAAAAATCAAACCATTATGGGAATGGTGAGATCAATCCTGAAAGCTATGAGTATGCCATTACACTTGTGGTGAGAAGCTGTTAGACATGCTGTCTACCTATTGAACAGGGTACCTACAAAGGCCTTGGAAAAGGTAACTCCCTATGAGTGTATATTCACTAGGAAACCCAACCTAACACACTTGAAAGTGTTTGGGTGCAAGGGACATGTCAAGGTTCCTGGGAATCTGGTGAAAAAGCTTGATGACAGAAGTGTGCCAATGGTTTATCTTGGTGTAGAGCCTGGGTCAAAAGCCTATCGGATGTATGATCCTATGCAGAAGAAGATAGTGGTGAGCAGAGATGTGTTGTTTGAAGAAAACATTCCCTGGAATTGGGAAGATCATAGTTATGACGATTCAAAAGTAGGGTATTCAGAATTTGGAGTCATAAGCTTGTCTTCTTCTGGATCAAGAACCTTGTCAGCAGTTCAAGAAGCAGGAGAAAGCAGTGATTCAGGGTGGCATGAGTCAGATGATGCAGGGGTGCATACATCACATCATTCAGGGGGTGTTGATATGAGAAATAAAACTCAGGGAACTTCTGGGAGTTCATCAGAAGTTGATCATGTTCCCAGATCAACTTATTATGACACACCACCAAGGGGGTTCACTTCTATGGAAGATGTCTTTGACAGGACAGAGGTCCTAGAGAAGATTCCATTTGAACCACCTCAATTCAGTGAAAATGAACTATTACTGCATATAGATGAACCAGTGGGGTTCAAGCAAGCCAAAGATAGTAAAGAATGGATGGCTGCAATGAGAGATGAACTGTCAAGTATTGAAAAGAATGGAACTTGGAAGTTGGTGACTTGCCCAAAAGGTGAGAAGCCAATAGGATTAAAGTGGCTGTTCAAGTTAAAGAAGAATGCACAAGGAGAGATAACTAGACATAAGGCAAGGCTAGTTGTGAAAGGGTATGTGCAACAATATGGGATTGATTATGAAGAGGTCTTTGCACCAGTTGCAAGGCTAGAAACTGTGAGAGTATTATTAGCCATTGCTGCAGTGAATCAGTGGGTTGTTCATCATTTAGATGTGAAGACAGCCTTCCTCAATGGTGATTTAAATGAGGAAGTATATGTGGAACAACCTGAGGGTTTTGTGAAAAAGGGACAGGAAAGTAAGGTCTATAGATTGATCAAGGCTTTATATGGACTCAAGCAAGCTCCAAGAGCTTGGAATCAGAAACTCCATGATACCTTGGTAAAGTTTGGGTTCCTAAGATGTCCTAGGGAACATGCTGTTTACAGGAGAAGGTATGATAAGGGAGTTGTCATCATAGGAGTCTATGTAGATGACATTATAGTGACTGGCTCATGTGAAGAAGTCATAAGAGAGTTTAAAGACATGATGATGTCTTGTTTTGATATGTCTGATTTGGATCTCTTACATTACTACTTAGGCATTGAAGTTAAGCAATGCAATGATGGTATCTTTGTCTCACAAACTGGTTATGCAAAGAAAATTCTAGAGGATCAGGGTTTATTGGAATGCAATGCCACAAAGATTCCAATGGATCCTGGTGTAAAGCAGGGTAAGGATGATGAAGGGGAAGCTGTTGATTCCACTAAATACAGGAGGGCTATAGGCTGTTTAAGGTACTTGACACAAACAAGACCTGATATTAGCTATGCAGTTGGAATAGCTAGTAGATTTATGGAAAAGCCTAAGGTCACTCACTGGCAAGTAGTGAAAACCATATTAAGATATGTGAAAGGCACTCTAAGTCATGGACTGTGGTATAGAAAAGGTGCAACAGGTGAACTGATAGGATATAGTGATAGCTCTCATGCGCCTACTAAGGCAGATGGCAAGAGCACTACAGGAATGGTTTTTTATTTTGGAGGAGGTCCTATCAGTTGGGTGAGTCAGAAACAAGAGACAGTTGCATTGTCTTCTTGTGAAGCCGAATTTATGGCTGCTACTGCAACTGCACAGCAGGCCATATGGCTTAAAGGGTTGATTGAGGAGTTACTTGATAAAGTAATGGGTCCTATTTTGATCTATGTTGACAATAAATCTGCCATACAGTTGATGAAAAACCCAGTTTTCCATGGCAGATCCAAGCATATAGATGTGAGGTTTCATCATAGCAGACCATGTGTTGAAAGAAAGTGTGTGATGGTGAGACACATTGAGGGAAGTGAACAAAAGGCATACTCACTAAAGCATTGCCCCGGATAAAGTTTGCTGAAATGAAGAGTAAACTAGGAGTTGGAGATTTGAAAGAATTAAAGGGGGTGAATGTTAGTTAATTCTTTGTTTAGTTGTATGTTCAAATAGTTTGTATGATTGTGTAGACTTTTATGCTTTAAAAGTACTTAGTACAAAGTGTAGGGACTAGTTTGTAAAATGTAAAGTTAGTTAGTTGATTCTAACAGCTATAAATAAGAGCTAGTGTGTATACTTTGGGGTAACACCCTACAATAATAATACTACCGGAATTTTAAGTTGTAACACCGAAATTCTTAAAATCTTTTATAGTTAAATGTTGTGTATACTGAATTATTATGTTTTGGAACTGCAGAGATATGATATAGTAAATGGTGTTGTTGAAGTTGATCGATTAAAAGATGCAGCTGCAACTGACCAGACAGATGGCAATGCCAAAGAAGGTAACATACTTTCTGTATGATCTTACCTTGCTTTGTTTATATGGTTCCCACCTATTTTATCTGTAAAAGAAGTAAAGAACCTAAGTTATAATTTTAAATTAAATTTCAGTTAAGGGTGTCCCTGATTTTTGGCTAACTGCAATGAAGACCAATGAAATATTGGCACAGGAGGTAGCAATGATTTCAATAGGCGTTTTACCATATGCCATGTTTATGTTTTTTTTTGTTTCTAAAATTTACTGACTATGATTTTGGTGTAACATCAGATTTCAGAACGAGATGAAGATGCTCTCAAATATCTGAAGGATATTAAGTGGTGCAAGATAGATGACCCCAAGGGTTTCAAGCTTGAATTCTTTTTCGATACCAATCCTTATTTTAAAAATTCAGTTTTGACCAAAGTATATCATATGATTGATGATGATGAGCCCATTTTAGAGAAGGCAATAGGGTAACCATAATATATGTTTATAATTTATAATTTATTTACATTATGTTTCACATGTTCAATTGTAATCAGACATTGATACAATCTGAAGCTCATGTTATGCTTGGTACTTTACAGGACAGTCATAGAATGGCTACCAGGGAAATGCTTGACACAAAAGATATTAAAGAAGAAGCCAAAGAAGGGATCGAAAAACACTAAGCCTATCACTAAGAATGAAAAATGTGAGAGTTTCTTTAACTTTTTTAATCCTCCACAAGTGCCTGAGGATGAGGATGATATTGATGAAGAAGAGGTAATTTTGTATTTTTGATGCCTTTAATTGATATTATTTACTTATGAAACTATATTTGGCAGGCTGAAGAACTTCAGAATCTGATGGAGCAAGACTATGATATTGGGTGAGTGATATACTATTATGTACTTTTAGGTGGCAATTTAGAACCATTTGGGTTGCGTTTTATCACAAAAGGATCAAATGAAAGTTTGGCTAAAGTTGGATATTAATCAAATGTATTCATCAGGGCTAACAACATATACCTTTTAAATTGTCTTTAAGATCTATCAAAAGTTCTAGAACGAACAAGGAGGTCAACCAAACCAATCGGTAGAAATTGAAATGATTTGTTTGTTCTATATGTTATGTAGTTCAACCATACGGGACAAAATTATACCCCATGCTGTTTCATGGTTTACGGGTGAGGCCGCTCAGGATGACGATTTTGATGGTATAGACGAAGATGATGGTGATGACGAGGAGGAGGATGAAGATGAGGATGAAATCGATGAGGATGATGATGAAGACGACGAGGATGACGATGATGAGGATGAAGAGGAGAGCAAGAGCAAGAGGAAAACAAAGGTGAAGTTTCCTTGTTTTGTTACTTTCTTGTGCAAACAGTTTTGTTTGTGATTTTACATCCTATGATACATAACACAATAACACCTTCACAGAAGGTAATAGTTTGGTTTCTTCTAGAGGTGGTATTTTGACTCGTTTACTAAAAATTGGTAGATTCGGGTCTTTAAAAAAAAAAAAAATATCTTTGATGGGTCAAGTTGCATAATTTAAGTGTTTAACTAAAAAGATAACAGGTCAAATGGGTGGAATCCGATCCAGAGTAATTGAAGGTTTGATTATATCGCAATAAAATTAATTGTACTTATCACATGCTTGAAACATGTTTTGAAGTTAATCCAAACTGTTACTACAATACCACCCATTACCCAATCCATCTGACCTACCCAGCTTGCGGCATCTAGTATCTTTTATACTTTTTTGATCTATTTAACATTTTACAAGTTAGTCACTGTGTGAACTGTGTGTAAACTGCAGAAGGGCAGCATCGCGAATGCTGGTGTGACAGGAGAACAAGGTGAGAAGCCTCCGGAATGCAAGCAACAGTAGCTTTGAAGGCTGCAAGTGGTGTGATCTGCTTTGATCGAGAGTTTGGAAGTTTTGGTTTCAAATTTTGGCTTATTTATTTTGTTTTCCTTTTGGATGGTATTTGATTTTGTGTATGGGAGTTATATTTATCTGTTAAAATGTCCAGTTTTGATGTTAGGTTACATTCTTAATTTGTTGAAAAGGTACAATTTAAGTATGTATGTTTTGGCTCGTCTTTACTGGGCATGTTTTAGCAACTGGTGTACTACTTTTGTTGTTTGAAATTTGCCGAGATGGTGATTGTTTATGAGTTTATACAAAAGCTGTGTGCTCATAGACCATTCTATTTATATAATGTTTATTAACTTGTAAAAATGAATCGTATATAATACTCTAAGGGTTGTTTGATAACCTTTTAATTATTATTATGAGACTATCTGTTAATGCTTTATTGTATTTTAATGGTTAAGAAGTACTTTTAAGTTTGAATGGTTAAAAAGTAACATCTTAATGGTTACCTTTCAACCAATCAGTCTTAATGTTACATCTTAACCATTAAAAGACTATAAACCATTAGTAGGTCATTAAGAGGCAAACAACCCATAAGGTCATTGGCGGAGCATAGTTGGGATCGAGGGGGAGGGAGTGTAGTGTAAATTTTTATATAAAACTCGAGTTCGCCCCCATTAAAAAATAATAATTTTGCCCTCGCCCCTGTTACAGGAGTGTTCAAGCTTCACCACTGCGGGTAGTGATGTAGCTAGAAAGTACCAGAAAGTACCCAAAGCTATATGAAAGGAAGGGACACTCAACATGCATTACCCAAAGCTATATGAAAGGAAGGGACACTCAACATGCATAACCTGAGCAGTCAAAAATTGGTGTAGCTAGAAAGGCTTCTTTCTTGAGTTCTACAACTTGCTCATCACCTCGCATTGGACTACTCGTAATGCTTGTGGCGATGATCCTGTGGCTACATGAAAGTACCCGAGTCATGCGGATAGTATGCCCCCACCACATGTAGGAGGGGAGTGGGTATTGAGTGTCATGCCACTAGTATCGTATTGTGGAAATGGTGTTCCTGCTATCCGTCCTTTGAGTGTCAAATCTCATAAAATAAACTTTGAGAAGTTAATTCCAAGATGAACATGTACTTTTAGTGTGAAAAAACCGGCCACATGGAGTTCCTTTGTGTGAAAACACACTTCACATAGATACATTAGGGAGTTGACACATGTCCATTTAGCTAAAAATTCAATACTTAAAACGAACACACTTGAACTTTAAACAAAAAGATATTCTCCTACCATCCGCGACAGTTTTTTCGCAACTGCATTTTTCAACTTTCATTTTACTTGCTAAGTGAAACCTAATAGGATAATTATCATATATTCATACTTGATTTACGTTTATATTATATTTAATTTCGCTTGTATGTTTTTCCATGTCATTACATAAATCATCATTATAAGTAAAATCGAGTCGAATTAAAATGTATATATATGTGATAATTATGCTACTAGAATTAACATTCGTAACAAGAGTGAAAAATAAAAATACAAAGATCAAATTAATAATATAAATTATTATTGACCATTGGATAATAATTTGAATTATTAAAATATAATTTGTCAAGTTTCTAAACACTCCTAGTATTAAATCCATCAAACTTGACTAAAAGGTTTACACTTTGGATCTTAAACAAATATTACACAGCAGATATCATTGAATCAAAATTATATGTTGGTTTCAACGCGTTGAATAAAAATCAATTTTAGGTCTGTAAATTAACCGAACGAACACGAACATCAACACGTTTGTGATCGTTCATTTAACTTTTACCGAACATAAACACGAACACATAAACGAACACATAAACGAACACATAAACGAACATGATTTTTTGTTTATGTTCGTTCATTAAGAAAATAAAAATGTTCGTGTTCGTTAATGTTTGTTCGTTAAAAAGCTAAATGAACAATTCACGAACACAAATGAATAATAACAAACGAACAATAATAAACGAACAATAATAAACAAACATAACCGAACACACAATAAAAACCCTTAAATGATCATTTTGAAACTTTTAGGTGTATTAATGAAAATTAAAATCTCACTAAACTTATTTTTCAATTATTAACACATAACCCTTTTATCAATATATTAATATATAAATAAACGAACATAAACAAAAATAAATGAACGAATATGAACGAATATAAACGGACATTCATGAACGTAAACGAATGAACAAATCATATGTTCATGTTAATTCGTTTGATTAAATAAATAAAATTTTTTGTTCATGTTCGTTTATATTCAAAATGAACGAACATAAACAAACTTCCCGCTTATTAACGTTCGATTCGATACAGCTAATTAATTTCAACAATTTCAAACCGTATTCAAAAGAATAACATTTCCATTTGCCGTGATGACCATCAAATATTGTTTGCTTAGAGCATTCACATCACATTCCTTATCTTTATCCATATAATTACACTAAAACCACTACTTCTTCTCTCTTCTTTTAATTAAATAATATATTTTTATATCTTTTTCATTACCTTTTCTCTCCTTCACTCACAATCACTTTTAAAAATATTAAAAAATTTATAAGAGTTGAACAGTGAATCTTTAAATTTACAGATGAACAGTAACATTTTCTCTCTCCTCCACTCACAACCACTCAAAACTATCCCATATTTTTTTTTGAACGGCCAACGAATAATTTTTAAGCCTAGTCACCAGGGTAAAGCCATTGGCGAAAGGCCACTCACGCCCGCGAACACAGACAGCGCTGGTGACCCGGCTCGCCCACCATTCCAAGGGAAACCCACCACCCAAAGGTCCACTATTATAAAACCCTTGGCCCACTTGTAGCATATTACACGCCCACTTGTAGCATATTACACCTAGTGAGACTCCAACCCATGACCTCGTTCTTAGTTGGTGGAGCGATTTGTCTGGTTAATTCTGTTAACGAACGAGACCTCAGCCTGCTAACTAGCTATGTGGAAGTATCCTTCCACGACCAGCTTTTTAGAGGGACTATGGCCTTTTAGGCCACGGAAGTTTGAGGCAATAACAGGTCTGTGATGCCCTTAGATGTTCTGGGCCCACGCGCGCTACACTGATGTTTCACTTTGTAAAGTCACAGGGCATGGGTTGTGAATGATTAGATGACAAATTCCCCAAATCTTTCAACTCACAATCAACAAGTTAATGCTTCATGTTTCTCCTTCAACTTCAAGGAATCTCCTTCACATATCCTCTGTATTAGCTTCTCACCGTTATATTTCAAATGCCTACATCGATCAAATCCAGTTTAAACCAACAAAATCCAACGAACTTCTCGATCATTTGGATCACCTTCTACAACGATGCACCAATATCAAACAATCGAAACAAATACACGCCAAATCGTGCATTTTGGTGGCTTATCAACTGTGTTCTTGCCTACAAGACTCATATCTGTATATAGCAGATTTGAGCTTCTCAATGACGCTCGAAAAGTGTTTAAAAGTGTTCCAGTTGAGACCCTTTTCAACACCATTGTTTGGAATTCGATGTTAAGAGCTAATGTCACCAATGGAGAATGTCGAAAAGCCATTTGGGTTTATGCCCAAATGAGAAATTTTGGAGCTTTAGCTGATGGGTTACTTTCCCTTTAATATTGAGAGCTTGTGCTATGATTGGTGATCGAAATTCGTGTGCTTTAGCTCATTCTCATGCTGTAATTGCAGGATTTGATGATAACCTTCATGTTGCAAACGAACTGTTAGCTGCATATGGGAAACTTGGGCAAATGAGTGTTGCTCACCAAGTGTTTGATAAAATGTCTGTTAGAAGCTACATTTCTTGGAACACTATGGTTTCTGGTTTCGCGTATAACTATGATCGTGATGGCGCTTTTGAGATGTTTAAAAGGATGGAAGTTGATGGATTGGAGCCTAACCGTGTGACTTGGACCTCTTTGTTGTCTAGTCATGCTAGATGCGGTCACTATCGAGAAACATTGAGGTTATACAATGTGATGAGAAGTAAAGGTGTTGAATCTTCCTCTGGATCACTTGCTGTCGTTGTATCTGCGTGTAACGATTCTGATCTGTTAAATAAAGTCAAGGAGCTCCATGGATACGTTGTAGCGTCTGGTTTTGAGGATTATAAATTTGTTAAAAACTCTCTTTTATGCGCGTATGGAAGGTATGGAGTTTTAGAAGCTGCTGGAAAGCTGTTTTCAGAGATTGAAAACAAGTGTTTAGTGAGTTGGAATGCTTTGATCTCATCATATGGTCAAGTTGGTCTATGTGATGAGGCTTTCGCTACATTCTTGAACTTGAAGAATTCAGAAAAGTATCTCGTGCCTGATGTTGTAAGTTGGAGCACGGTTATAAGTGGATTTGCCTCAAATGGAAGATCCGCTGAATCTTTGAAACTCTTCAGAGAAATGCAGCTTGCAAAAGTGAGTCCCAATGTTATAACCATAACTACTATGTTATCAGTTTGCGCAGATTTATCTACAGTTGTTTTCGGTAAGGAAATCCATGCTTATATAGTTAGAAACTTAATGAACACCAATCTAATAGTTGTTAACGGGTTGATAAACATGTATGCAAAATGTGGTAGCCTTAAGGAAGGGTATATGACTTTCAAGAACATAAAAGTCAAAGATTTATGCTCATGGAATACCATGATCAAAGGGTATGGAATGCATGGATTTGGTACAAGTGCTTTAAAGATATTTAACCAAATGATTAGTGATGGATATAAGCCTGATGGGGTTACTTTTGTTTCATTACTTTCTGCTTGCAGTCACGCGGGCTTAGTTAATGACGGTCGTAAGCTATTTAGTCAAATGAAACCCGAGTTTGGAATTGACCCGAAAATTGAACACTATGCTTGTATGGTTGACCTTCTTGGACGGGCCGGGCTTTTTGAAGAAGCAAGTGAAGTTGCAAAAAAGATGCCTTTCAAGCCCAATGTACGTGTGTGGGGCGCTCTTTGAACTCGAGTAGAGTGCATAAGAATACAGATTGGGATGAAAAAATGGTTTCAAAGATACTTGATCTTAGTTTTGAAACTGGGAATTATATGTTATTGTCGAGTATATATGCTCAAAGCGGTCAATGGGAGGACTCCGCAAAAGTTAGACTATCAGCTAGGGTGCGAGGTTTGACCAAAACTCGAGGTCAAAGCTGGATTGAGTTGAATAAAAGGGTGCATATGTTCACAGCAGGGGAGTTTGTAGAGAATGATAGTAAGGAAGTTCAAACACTAGTAAAGATTTTGAATTTTCAAATGAAGATGGAGGATATAAATGAAGATGTGTTAACTTAGTGATTTGGATCCTTTTACATGGAAATATTGCTTACTTAACAGTGGTTCTTTAACTACAAATTCAGCTTCAAACAAATGAAGCTCTGAGGGATCAGGCGAGGCACAATACGACAAGTCAACAAGCGTCAAGGGAAAAGACGAAAGGCGCACTCCTTAAGAGCTAAGACTAACACGTAGGACATTGTTAGAAAAAGGCTTCTATGGTTAAACAAAACTGTGTATCTAGATTTATATTAGAAGTTAAATATTATAATTTATTTGAGTTTGCAAGAGGAAAACCCGGAATGACAATTAGAAAAATATCAGCAGTTTTATAAGGTATTTAGAAACTTTCATACTTTAGAATAAAATTTCTAAGAATAATCCAGGAACAAGTTAATGAATGTTTTGAAGGTCACTTTGAGAACTTTATTCAAGTGGTAATTGGTAAAGGAGACTAAAGGTGTTAAGCAAGTGATTGTGTGGTGTAGCTAACGAGATTCTAAAGCAAGAATCCTTTTGAGTAGAGAATGTTGCTTAAAAGTTTTATTTTAGCTTTATTCTTACCGTCAAAAGTGTAGTATAATTTCATTTATGTTTTAAAAATTTAGAATTATTGAACATATGTTATTTAAACTATAATATCCTAATTACATTTTGAGTACACTAAATATATCATATTTATTCATTTCAAAGCAAATAGCAAATAATGTATGCCCTGAGTTAATACCTAACTATTAAATTTTTTGAAGGAATAACAAGATCCAACTTTGCAATCGGCATCACCGCTGTCGTTGCTGACGCCACTATTCATCTTCACTGATCTGCATGAAAACAAATATAACGAGTGGAATCATTTAGATATATATGTTTTTTTCTTTTTAAAAAGCTCAATGCAATACGAATTTACTTTGATAAGAATTAGTTTTGACTCATACTATATTGATACAATTTTAGTCTAAACTCTTTTTGACCTCAATTTAGTTTAAGCCAAGTTTATTTTCACACATTACCCAACCCGTTGAGGTCCCCCCGCAAGGGTTAATATTCTTATATGATAGTAAATTTTCATTGTTGTGAGATTGAACCTAAGACTTCTAACCTGGGTGCTTCACGAGTTCTTTGTCTCTACCACTGACCACAAGTGGTCGCGGGATTTAATAATAAGTAAATAGTTTTTATACCACTAAAATTACCTATTGAATCACATGATTTACGGTATGATTTTCTATTTATGATAGTGAAAAAATGAAAACTACAACAGAGAGCAAACATGGTATCCCACTTGAATTATTTTAGTTGGTAGG
Organism: Flaveria linearis; assembly: GCA_024085815.1. NCBI lineage: Eukaryota > Viridiplantae > Streptophyta > Magnoliopsida > Asterales > Asteraceae > Flaveria > Flaveria linearis. Next base: position 9,324,072 of record CM044010.1, read on the forward strand.
TAAACACACCTCTCATAGGTTTAAAAATATTTAATTTTAAAATTTGATATATACTTTTTGATAGTTTAGTTTAATTTATATATTACATCAATCGCATAAAGCATTAAACGCATGTAACCACACCTTGATCCATAGCAACCAATTAAGTCAAAATTTTATGATCCAATGAAAAGCATGCCTCTTGACACTTCAAGGTTTTCTTTTAACATTTTGATTTCATTAATTATAGATTTAAATAAGAGGTTTAAGAGACCTAATAACTTTCTACTTTTATATATTGTAGAATGTAGCAATGATCCTTATCCCAACTGATTAAGGTGAGATACCTATGACATGTAAATAAAGAAGGGGTCATGGGTTCAAGTTTTACACTGAGCAAAAAATGCTTAGAGTTGAGCCATGAGGTTTTCTCAGCAATGAGTTTCCTCCTGAGGGGGTTAGGGGTGCGGTCCGACTGGGAAACGAATAGGTGCGCCCGATTAAGATAACATAT